>RJWH01003456.1:0-154193 GCA_004363575.1 Solenodon paradoxus
ACAGTCTTGATTTCAGAGTTTAAGAGAATTTCACAGTGCTTTATCAGTTCATTTGTTTGGTTTTCTTATATTCCTTATATCAGTATTTTTAATTTTCTTTCTGACTTATTTAGCATAGTCACCTCAAGTTCCATACAAGTTGTCAAAAAAGGCAAGATTTCATCTTTTTAATAGCTGAGTAGAATTCCACTGAGTGCGAACACCACACCTTCTTTATCCAGTCATCTATAGACAAGTACTTAGGTTGATTCCATGTCTTGGCTACTGTGAATCACTGTGCTTCCTCTCAGTCAAGCACTTTACTAAGTGTTCTGCCTGGACCATCTCACTGAATGGTCACAAAAACCTTAGGAAATAGATGCTATTATTAGTTGGATTTTACAACTGAGAAAACTGAACCCGAGAGATTAATTTGCTTGACTAAACTAGTAATTAGTTGAGTCAAAATTCTTACCCAAGTTTATCTGATCCCAAAGTTTACACTTCTTTCATCCAACAACTCACTCACTTTTATTTATATACATTTTAATTGCAGTAATTATTCTATACACTAAAATGACCTCCTATGTATAGGTTCTCCATTCCTCAAATATATGTCAACACACCCTGCCCTCCACCAAATCACCAAGTGTTCTTCACCATTGTCCAGTGGGCTCCTCCACCATTTGCCCTCACCTGCCCCGTTCCCTTTCGGTCAACTCAGTTCCATTGCAAGTGTCCAAGGTTGGTTTTGCTTCATTCATTCCTTTGTTTTGTCTATTCACATTCCACCTATGAGTGAGATCATCTGGCATCTATCTTTCTTCTTTTGACTTATTTCACTCAGCATAATTCTCTCTAGATCCATCCATGTGGATTCAAATGACAGAGTTTCATCTCTTCTAAGGGCTGTGCAGTATTCCACTGTGTATATGAACCACATCTGCTTTATCCATTCATCTGATGTTGGGCACTTAGGTAGTTTCCAGTTCTTAGCTATTGTGAATAGGGCTGCAATAAACATGTCAGTGCATGAATCTCTGTGACTGAGTGTTTTTGTATGTTTTGAGTAAACACCCAGAAGTGGGATGGCAGGATCACATAGGATTTCTATCTTCAACCTTTACAAACTGTTTCCCATAGGGGTTACACCAATTTGCACTCCTACCAACAACTTAAAAGTTTTCCCTTTTCTCCACATCCCCGCCAACATTTGTTGTTTCCAAACTTCTGAATAACAGCCAGTCTCTCAGGTGTGAGTTGATATCTCATTATTGTTTTAACTTGCATTTCCCTGATAGCCAGGGAGCAGGAACATCTTTTCATGTGCTTGTTGGCCATCTGTATATCCTCCTCAGAAAAGTGTCTCTCCAATTCCTCCTCCCATAGTTTGGTTGGACTGCCTGTCTTTCTGTTATTTAGTTTTATGAATTCTTGTACATTGTGAATATTAAATCCTTGTCAGAAATATGAAATGCAAATATGGTCTCCCAGTTAGTAGGTTTCCTTTTGGTTTTGTTGATGCTTTCTTTCACTGAGCAACTCACTAACTTTTAGCATGTGAACTATAAAAAAAATGAGGATTTATTTTTATGGAACAATTTGAATGAACTTGAAAAATCATCTCTTCTATAAATTTGTCATGGGGTAGAAAATGTCTCAGTGTTACATAAGGGTCATCTCAAGAAAACACATTTTTAACTTTAAATGGTTATATATTGAGAAAGAATTTATTGTTACAAATTTCGCACAAATGCAGTGTTACTTCTTACTACTCACACCCTTCCCTCTACATAGTCGGCCTATCTCTGGTCTTTTCTCCATTACTATAATTTTGTCACTTGGAGCTTGTATAACCACAGAGTTGGTAACCCTTTGAAATTTACTTTTTTAAGTTTGCCCTTAATATCTATCATTTACATTGATTTTTAGAATTCCCATTAAATAAAATTTAAAATAAAACCAAGAACTCCTTATCATCAGGACTAATTTAATTGTTTTCCACATGCACTACTCAGGGCAAAAGGCATTCAGAATCATTAATTTTTTGTTTTAAAAGAAAGAGAATGGTTGTGTATGCCATTTGGAATAAAATGCAGAGTTGTTAATGATGTTAACTTTCTGGCAACGATTACAAAGTAACTGCTTTGGCAATCGAAGCATCTTATCTTGGCTTCCCTAAAACTCTGACTTTAGGGTCACTGGGAACATAAGCATTTTAATTTACTGCTCAAATACTTGTTGCTATTTATAGAGTGTAGAGTATGATTTTGGAGATAAAATCTGCATTATGAACCAGTTTCACAGAGCTTTGATCCTGATCAAGTGCCTATTACTACACTATTTCTGGATTTGTATTTGCGTACAATATTTATAAGAAGGAGCAGGTTTTTCACAACCATTTCCATTATAAAGAAAGTGACATGTTTGCAAAGTTTCTATTAACTATTTTTATTACTTCTCTCAGAATTTTGAATGCTTAGATTTTAAGCATTCAATTTGAAATTAAATGAAGCTGTTTTAATAACAGTCAATTCTTCATTGGAAGAAAAGCAACTGTGGTTATACAATTTTGGAGAAAAAAAATAATTCAGATAGATTTTCTAAAAGGATTTTTTTTTTAAGTGTAAAAGCAATTTCTGAATATGATAGAAAGTTATATGCAGAAAATATTGAATTGGCTTTTAATTCTCTATAAACAGGCTGTCCCTCTAAATCACTATAGTAACAGTAACATGTATCCTAATGGGTATTCTCAGCTGGCAGGTCTCCAGTTCTGCAGGCTCCTATAATTACTCAGTATTTTTGGCCTTGAGACTGAAACATCTCTAAGGATACACAACTTCTGAGCTCTTTGTCTTGATCACTTCCCCTCACCTTACCTTTCAGACTGCCTACAACAACCTTGGCAGTGCTGTCAGGGGCTCCCCTAGGTAGACTCTTGCCTTGAAAGGACTCAGGTTTGATGATGTTAATATACCTGCTGATCCTCAAGCTGTACTATTAGAAGCCAGAAGTCTCTGGCAAGACAGAGAGTTCTCAAGTCCAGTGTAAAAAGCATACCCCTTTTTTGCACATAGTCTTGCAGCAGAGATGCTATGCACCCTGCAGTTGGACCATTCTTTCCCTAAACCATCAGGCCCAGTGATTTAAAGGAGGCCTTCACAGCAGGGCAATTAACCAGCAGCCAGAATGGGAATTTCACTGGGTGAGGGGAAAGGAGGCCACACCCAGAGAGCACGCAGTCTGAGAAAACAGCCATCTCAGACGTCTGGCAGCAGGCATGTGGTTACAGAGAGGTACAGCAAACCACATCTGCAGGTGGCTGCCCTGCCAGCAGAGTGTGGGACTGTGAGGAACTGGAAGTAGCAAATGCAGTTGTAGATTACCAAGGCAGGAGTAGAGCTTAAGGGAGCACAGCAGTTTCCTGCTACTGGCACTAGAGTACACATTCTGAGTTGGAGCCGGGGAATTAGGAAGGAAGGGGAAAGAGGGGCACTGAAATGTATGGGGAATCTACTAACCTACTGCTTTAAGCATGTGATCTCATTTAATCCCATGACTACCATGCACACTAGGAGTTACTAGTATCACTGTATAGGAGAGAAGATTTAGGTCCCAAGAGTGTGTCTAGTTTTGCCATCATCAAACAGGTAACATGGGGATAGTCAGATTTTGAATGTGGATGGTCTGACTCCAATGATATTATTATTATATTCATGCTGTGATTTGTCATCATTGATTATTTAGTTCCAAGTCTTTGAGAACACAGCCTTATTTCTCCTCTGTCATTTATTTTTCTCTTTCAAATTATAATGTGTCATAAATTAGAGACTTTAAAAAAAATCAATGAAACTCACTTCCAGTGGCTATGGGAGGTGCAACAGAGCCAGGTCTACTAGAATAGCGTTTGGAGGCAGTCCAGAGGAAAGCAGGGTGCTGAATGAACAAGCCAGATCTCAGCTTCTGAGAGGACCCCGAAGGATACAAATGCAGCAAAAGCAGAGACTAAAACTTGGGGAACAGATCCAGGGTATGTTTGGTGAGCCCAGATTGAATGCAGATAATTAAACTCCAATAAAATTTTCTCAGCATCCCATGGCATGTCACAAACACAGTGGGGACAGATGACTAACCAGGGGTCAGCTTCAGCCCTAAAAAACTGGGAGGATAGGCAAACATACAGATTCTTTTTGCTATTAGTATTCATTATAATTTTCTTTCTTTAGCTTAGAGTTTATTTTCAAGAAAACTGAAAATAATGATTTAAGTGGCAATTTCCAATTTTCTTCCTTAATTTCATTCTTGTTATAAAATATTATATATAGTTATATAATATAAATATTTTCAAATGAAAAAATAGTCAACCATGCATCCTTTCCGCCTTTGATAAGCAGCAACACTAGGAAGGTCCAGGCAAGGTAATTTTTTAAAGACTCGTCTATTTGGTATTTCAGCACCCTCTGGTGGATTAATTAACAACAGCAGCCGGGAGGAAAGAAAATGACTAAACAATGGGTAACAGAACCCTGCAGGGTTCATTCCTTCACTTTTTTTTCTCCTTAGTTTTAATTCTGATTGCTCTTTTCCCCTCTTCTCTCCTGATTTCCATTTCCTATCCGATCATCCCTCTCCCCTGACTTTGTTTATACTGTAAGCTTATCCATGCCACCTGTTGCTATTTCAGAGTCCTTACTTGGCTAAGGAGCTTGCTTGCTTATGTTTGATGTAACACAAATCTAAGAGATTTCTAAATTTCAAATAGAACAGCAAACATATTTGAAGTTGAAAATTTTTATTTTCTTCCAGAGACTGAATCTATGCAGGGGTGGGTTTGAGATTCCTCAATGAGGAGTTTTTGTCTCTTTTATATAAAAACAATGATTCCAACAGAACCTCTTTCATACTGTTTTCGTAAATAATGACTAAGGTTGACTAATTTACGATGTTTTAGTCTATTGTTCTGATCCAGATGTCCAATGGTCTTCAAGAAAGAGGAGAAGGTTGGTTTTGAGCAAACTTCTTAAAGGTCTCCTATCTCAGATGACCCACAAGTAACATACATCAAGTAAAAGACATCAGGTAATGGTGGAAACAGGAAGAGGAGACCCCGTGACCTGCCCACAGAGTATATGTTCCTCTGATCCAAATATTTCATAATTATTTCAGTTTATTAAGGCTGAAGCCAGATAACTATTTTAAGTCAGCAATTTTTCTGATCCAATCAATTTATTAAGTCAAAGGGTTCGATTTTTATGAGAGATCTTTATGCATTTATTTCATGCATATGTGTTAAGTCACTAGTCAAGTTTAAGACCATAGTCAGTATGGGTGTGAATGTGGATGTTGGCCCTGGCCTTATACGTGCAGGGTCTGTGTCTCTTCTCAGTGAATGCTGTTCTCTGGCACCCTGTGGGGGTGGAGAAACAGTGGGGGAGCATGAAAGGCCTTTAAAAAAATTGTTGCTGTGCCCCTGTGATTCAGCAGCTAAGGTGTAGATCATGTCAAGCCCAAGCGCCCAGGTTTGAGACCCAGGGCCAGAGGAAGGAAAAATGATTACTGAAGTTACATTGCATTATAATATCATATAAAACCTTAAATTAGGTACGCATCATCTCATAAATCAGTATCTGTATATCTACATAAGGTTCAACATTAACAGTCCAATTCTATCCTTTACCTTATAATTGACCCTTTTAATCCTATTTGCCCACTCTTCCCCCCCTCCTAATAATCTTTGAGTTTAAATGTTAGCAAATTTAAAAAAACAATCACAATGATACCAACAACCAAAAAAGCTGCCAAAAAGATGCCACAGACCAATATCTGATTTAAAGGTATAAGCATTTGGACTCAGTCACTGGGAGATAAAGTGTGAAATAGTCCTCTATCTAGGGCTAACATGCACTCCAGTCTGTGAATGACTTTTCTTTAAAACTAAGAATTATCTACAGAGAATGCATACTTTAAAAAGCCACAAGTTTCTTGATATTGTCTTTGTACTCTCTGTGCAAGAATACAATAAAAATCCTAAAAACAAATTAAAAAATAATTAATCTTTCTCTCTCTATACACAAATATATGTGTGTATATACATATATACATACAAAGCATATATACACAATTAAACACACACAGATATATGAAGCAATCTCAAAAAAAATCACTCACTCTTTCTCCCCAGTTAAATCACATGATTTGACATTTTTTAAAAATGCCATATACCTCACCTAAAGATTTATTTTAAAAATTCATTATCACATGAAATACATTACAATAGCTTTAAGATTTTTAAGATTTTTATTTTTACTTAAAAATAAACTAAATGAATAATAATTTCAGGTAGCTTTAATTTACAAATAACTTAAAACCTTTTATTAAAGATTATTTTATTTTTAAATTGCATGCTTCTTAATCAAAATGTCTAATGAATTTAAGTAATTTTGCAGTATATAGATGTTGATTTTTAATGGGGCACCCTTGAAATGTATGTAATAAAATGTTATTTTGATGAAAAATTAAATATGCCTTGTAATAAATTGTTTTTTTTAAATAAAAGGGAAGCACAGACCTCTGCCAGCTCTAAAAGCATCCTCCACCTAAGACTACAGCTTACAAAATGGAATGACTGCAACATCTCATTTGATCCTGACAGCAGCCCCTTGTGATGCAAAGCGAGGGTTTTGCCGTGGACCATTTCAGTAGAGCTAACTCACCAGTGTTCACTGCTTCTGCTCTTTCTGGCCTTCCGCACCAGCCAACTGAACCAGCACAAAGTGAGACAAAGCCAGACCAAGGCCCTTTCCAAATTGTTCTCATACTCGCCAGCTTCCTCCACCCTAATTCTTGACTTTTGATCTACTCTCAAATATTCCCAGGAATTGATTGGGCGGGGTCAGAGGAGGGATGACTGATGGCCAGGGCTGCAGTGAGACCTCAGGCCCATCAGGGTGGAGAAACCTGGTCATCTTATCTGAGGACATGATGCTACACTGAAGTGCAGCTGTGCCCCTAGATAGAGATTAAAATATAACATAATGAGAACACAGGGTACCTGTTCCAGGTATATTCTGGCTGGATAAATACTGTAAATAACATGCTGCAACAGGTAATAGTGTGCAAAAACTTCCTAACTGATAAAACTCAAGTCAGGGCTTGCAGGGGTGTGAGTGACGTTGGTCCCCAGTAGGGAACCAGAGCAGCTCACACACTGTTCCTGACCCAGATGTCAACAATGCAGCTGGAGTTCTAGGAATTAGACTCCATCCCCTGAGGGTGTAGTAAGAGGGGTCCACAGAGCTCTGAGTCCCGGTGATTTTCATTCAGACTTTCCACCCCTTTGCTCTTGGCAGTTAGCTCAGTGCTTGAGCACATAGTTGCTACCATCAGATAGACCTGAGCTCAAATCTGATTCTATCACTTGCCAGCTGAATGTCTTTTGAAACTCTTTGCTCCTTCATGAACTAAAATGATAATGATAGTACCTATGGCCCAGGGTTATTGCAAAGATGAGAGGAGTTCAGGTGTAAAGCGTTTGACCTGCAGAAAGTCTCAACTATATTAACTACTGTTAATATTCATTATGATTCGGATGTCAAACTTCTCAGCTACTGAGAAGGTCCTACTGCCTTAGGCTTGGTTCCACCAAGAACACTGCAAAGATTTCCCTTTTCTCCAGCAGGAAGAGGCTCCTGCCTGCTCCCCCTGAGTCAGCGGAGTCAGGAAGCAGCCTCGCTGAGCCCAAGTTCCAAATCGCATCCCAGAAGCAAAAAGTCAATGTCTTGAATCCCCCTCTGCCAGTCCCCTGCATCCCTGAACCTGGGGCTGAAGTTCCGGGCCAGCCCCTGACCTGCACTTTATATGTAGTCATCCATTTCTGCGAACCCTGTTCCTCCAGCGTCACAGACTACTCCTCAAGATGCCTACTCTGCACTAGGCAAATCGACCCAAATGACCAATGGATATGTTATAAGACTAATAAAGAAAAAAACAAAATTAGCTTAGAAAAATACATCTATTAAATTTGGAAATTTACAAAATCCAAGTCCTCTCCCAAATTCTTATGTTCCATTAAATCTCCTTTTTCTTCAGCATATTCTGCCTTCTGCCCATTATTCCTATTGAGCAAATGCAGAGCAAATTAATTTGTTTTTCATCTTTTGGCAGTTTTCACAGTATTAAAGGAAAATAAAAGTGTTTTATTGATTTGATGGTGAATCTGAAAGGCTTTCAGATCTATCCTCAAATCAACGAATGCTCTAAGGGTATGGATCATCAAAAATAAACTAAATTTAAGGGCTAAAAAAGTGAGGAAAGAAAAGCAAAGGCTGCCATGTTACAGATTCCTGTGCCAAGGAATCTTCAGTGCTAAGGCTACCAATAAATGTATGCGTAATATAATGTGATGCAAATAGCACAAATGAGAAGAAATGTGCTGTGTTTCAGAAAGAGAAGGCCCCATACAGCATCAGCATCATGGGTGAGGAATAACTGGTATGAGATTTTAGAGAACCGTGTGGTTACCTGAACTATTAACCCCAATCTGTGTGCACACGCACACACACACACACCACATATGCCCATGTCCTCTGACATGTTACTTTGCAATTCCTTTCATGAAATACTATATATATATAGTATATATAATATATATACTATATATAATATATGTTCTTTTCCCCCCACCCCTGGACTTTGGACTTAGCATGAAATTTTCTTTGGTCAAGGGGAAGTCAGCAGATATGACACAAGAATTGAGCACTTAAATGAATGGGTATGACCTCTTGTCATTACCTCCTGGTTACTGGTCCCAAGAGGAAAATGAGAGAAACCTGGGTAGAATGGTAAAGCCAACCTGCAGCCTGAAGCAGATCTGCCTGCTTCATCTGGCTGCAGCAGCAGGCCCTCTAAAGGCAGGTCTATCAAAATACCCAAACCAGCCCTAGAGACAGAGCTGATCCATTGAAAGGGTGGTTGCTTGAAACCAGGGCTGTTGGGTAATTTGCTCCTCAGTGTTATGGTGATAGACAGCTGTCTTGGATTTATTCCTGGGAGAGGTTTTTAAAGAGGTCAGTGACATCTGAGTCACAGTGAACGTGTCATGAAAACACTGTGGCAATCCAGACAAAAGGTGAAGAGAAGTGTGGAATCAAGGAGCTTGATTGTTTAAAAGGAGAGAGAAACAGCGGTAGTTAGGAGTCTGGGAAAATGTGAAGAAAAGGGAAGATTTCATTTGTTCAAGAAAAAAAGTGTTAAGGTTCTTTGGGAAAATCCAAGCGGGCAATCTTTTGGAAGTGTTTTAGGCAGATTTATTACATGAGCGGTCTCAGCTGGGATTCCTCCTCAAATAGCCGAGGCCAGGCTTCTGGTTAGGGCACACTTACATAGGCCAGAGCAAACGGGGAAGGGAGGGATGTAAATTAGGGGATGGGGTTTCAAAGAGGGAAGTTCTTTGTCTGCTGGCAACATTCCAGCAAGCTCAGGTCACAGGATGTTTTTATGACTTTGCTTCATAGCTGCTGGAAGCCGTGAGCAGGCCTTTTTCCCCCACAAAAGCATTAAAATTGTCTGCCTGCTGAGAGGAAGAACCAGGAGAGGGAGGGGCAGGTTTTGAGGTGTCCTCACAGGGAGCCTCGTCCTATTCTAAGCATGTTGCTAAATTCACTTTTTAATCTGCACAACTCTGTCAGGTAGATAAAATTAACACCCACCTTCTAAGATGGGGCAACAGAGGGGGCAGAAGTCACATACTGTTCCTGAGATCACAGACCTTGGAGGTGGCATTGCTGAGCTCACAGGGTGACTCCTCAGGAAGTGAGAGGGGATGGGACCAGGGTGCAGGAGGACAGGTCAGAAGAAAGAGAAACAGGAGTGAACTGGAGACTGTGATTACATGTAGAGACAAGTCATGTGATGGAATGGTGACAGAAAGATGAGGCAGTGACTGCTTTATTATGCATCTTTCTGAGCACTCTACCAGGCAAGATCATCAGGTCACCAGAAAGGGAGAGAAAAATTGGGAAAAAGGAAAAGAAGTGTAATAGTCACTTTGGAGAAGAGGGAAATTAATATATTAGTATATCAAGGGCAAGAAAAAAAAATAGAGTTATAGTACCATGGCCAAGAATTTAAGGAAAGGGTAGCTAACATGCCTGAGTGTTTTTTCCTCCATGTTATTTAGTGTTGTGGTGCATGTTTAAGAGAAGCGGGGAGATAGGAGGGGGTGAAGGCATTTGCAAGTGTATGATTACAGTGATGAACCAGAGTCCAACTAGGATATGAGAGGAGTTGACAATAGAAGCCAAAAGAATGATAGTAAAAGGAGGGGGAGAGAGACAGAAAGGAGAGAGAGAGGGGTATCAATGGATTAAGGGTCTAAATGAATCCAAAAGGACTGTTGGAATGAGAGGACGGGAATAAGCGAGCAGTTCTCTGTTAAGTCAAGGTGCTGAGGGCATGCAGTTGTGGACCGTCAAGCATTCCAAAGACTGCATGTTTCTGGAGTTTCTGTGTGCTCTGTCGGCAAATTAAGTGAAGCCGCGAGAGTGCCCTAGGAAGCTCTGATTTACAGTCAGTCAGAAGCACAGGACTTTGGACTGTCTCCTGAAGACTGAGGGGGAGGGCATGGGAATCTCCAATCTGCAGTCTGTTGGTCAGAAACCTAGGTAACATCACCACGTCTGAGGTGAAGGGCAGTCTTGGGAGATTGAGTACTTAATCTGTGGAATCTGATCTTCTCTTTGGGTAAATTCTGACACTTCAGAATTGAATTGAATTCCTGGATTCCCTGTTGGTTTTGAGAATTGCTTGCCAGTGTGGGAAGCCTTCACACAAGCACACTGGTATTGGATCTGGGAACCCTCCTCATCAAGTCATACCGAACAGTATGGGCCCACTGGGCAGCAGTCCTCTCTGGATAAGCTCGTAAAGTGGGGTGTCCTAAGTAGGAAACAGGAATATGAGGACGTCTTCCACCTGTCTGCACACAGGGAGGGGCTGGTAGTGAAGGCCCAACAGAGCAGAGGAAGGATTAGGAATTAACTCATCACCATTCTACTTCGATTGTACAACAAAGAATAATCATTTGTCTGCATAAGTAGAACAATGATTAAAGACATTATTTATTAAAAAGCATTGAATCATCTAATTTTTGCTGTGAATTATAAAATTGCACAATTCCAAGAAGGTTTTTGAAGTGAACTTAAGCTCTCAACTACATTTGAACACTAATTAAATCCAGAATTAAAACAAATGATTTACTTAGATGAAATAAGCATAAACAAGATCCTTTTTAAGAGTTCTTCCTGCTGTGAACATTGATTAGAATCATTAGAACAGAAGGTATTCCAACTTAATTCTGCTGAAAAATGCACTGACTTTGGTGGTCATACAGTTTTTATTTATGGCAGATAATCTTGTGATAGGTTGTTTGTCTACAAATGGATTGGCTAGTTGATAAGATTATGTCTATATAGTATGCATATGCTATCACTACCATATACCTGTTAAAATTAGATCCCTCTGTATCTATATTTACCTCTATCTCTATATACCAATAATGTGTCAAGTAGAAAGAATGTATCAAGAAAATGTATCTCTATATACCAATAGTGTATCTCTATATACCAATAGTGTATCTCTATATACCAATAATGCATCAAGAAAAAAGAAAAATATATCATAAAGCCAACAGTAAAGATTGTATATGTGTGTACAGAGAAAAAGAGAGGGAATATACATATACAAAAAAGTGATTTATATACGGTAGATAATTTTTAGGGGTTACTTCTTAAAGAGAGACATATTGAAGATTCCACTTTTAAGGTTGTACAGACTTTTTTTTTACAGTGTTGAGTATTACAGTAAATAGAAGAATGAGGGGTAAATAAATTAAATAACGTTTTATTTACCACCGTGGGCAGAAAATCTCAGAGGTCAATCAAAAGATATTAATAGCACTCTCACCCTTGTGGCTCAGGCAGCTGAGGAGGTACAGACCATGTGAAAACCCAAGAACCTGGGTTCATGACCAAAATAACAACAAAAAGGTATTAACATTCCTTGAATGAATTCTGCTTGTCATCGGAGCTTGTGTGAAAGCTCACAACTGCACTAATAGTGTTCTTCCTTAGCACCTGGTATTTCCTGTTTTTCAAGTAAAACTATTTACAGGAGATTTTTGTGTCTCCAAACTAGATTACGGTTTGCAGAAGCGATGACCTAGGGATCCTTGTAAAAATGAATCAGCATGAGTTGCTAATCAAAGGTGATATTTCTTTTACTGAAGTAATGGTTCTTTTCCAGGTTAGCAGATGGAAGATGAACAGGTTGGGATGGAATATGCCCCCTTCCGTGTTCAAAGCTTTGCTTTTGAATTGTGATGGCGAGAAGGTTTAACCAGGAAATTGAAGGGCATGGAAAATTCCACCCAGCCCACAATAGACCTAAGACCACAGCATAGAGTTGGCACTGTGCCTAAAGCCATTCCCAGATAGCAGCAGAAACTTGAAGAGATGAAGAGGCAAGAGAAAAGCGGAGGGGTTAAGTCTCAGACATAAGAAGACACCACCTTCGGAGTGCCTAATAAGAACGAACATTTCACAAAGGGAATAAGATGGCTTCCAAGATTTACCAGTAATTTGGCAACAGTGTTATCAGAGCTGCATTGGCCCTTCAGGCCTGAGGGCGGCCATCTGGGGCTCAGATGTGCACTATGAACAATCAGGAGTTAGTTAGCCTGTCCAGGATTTAAGATTCCTATCTCCTTTCCTTATGGCAGTCTAGTATGTATTCCTTACTTCCATGTTTTGGGTTCCTTAGAAAACTACAGTCTATAGATGACATTTGAATTTACATCATAATTTCCTTAGCCTATTGCTGAAGACTGCCAAAGTACTTGGCTTCTCTTTTTAAATGCAAATTACTCTGTGCTCATGTCACAAAAATCCACGGAAACCTCAATTTACCTTTGAGTTCTGATCTAATTTTTTAGGGCACATCTCCACTTGACATTGTGATGAAAACTATCCTCTGTGAGATTTAATCAAACACTAATCACATAGGGTTCATTTTTCAAAGAACATTTCCCATGAAGTAGAATCCTTGAAAATGTTCTTGATTTTAAGTTAAATCAGACTATTCCTAAAGAATAGTAGGATTAAAAAAAACGAAACTAAAAGAGGGTCGATGGAATTTGCCGTAATGCCTCTGTTCAGGTACTTGTATACAGGCTAAATCTTTAAGAGTGCGCCATCGACTCTATTGGAAAGGACATAAATAATGGAAACTAGAGCCTGGGATATGGCAAGCTGGCTCAACCTCTTGGAGCATTATTCATTAGATCCAGCTGCAAAAGCTCAAAGTTATAAAAAATGCATGCAGAATATTTTTTTTAAGCATTAACACACCACTACTTTAAATGTTGGTTCTGACTGAGAAATTCCTCTCTGCAGGTGCTTTTTACCCCCATAACCTCAGCAAGCTGCCAGGCCCTCCAGAGACTAAACAAATTGCTAACTTAAAAATTCATTATATTATCTGCTCCTTTTCCAAGACATAAAATGTACTCAGTAATTTGCTCTTCTAAATCCCCAGGGACCTTAATCTTTAAGGCCCTATGTGCTTATATGACGCCATCTCTTGTCCATTATTAATATACTAGATAGAATTTTTAAAAACACATCACACCCAAAAACCCTAAAATGGGAAGTGAAAATGCCACTAGCCAGCATGTTGATTTCCCTGAAGCAAACAAAATAAAACTGATGACAAAGATGATATCAGCACATGAGATTCCTAGGAAGGAAGTGTGAAGCGCTCAACTGTCTAATTTGCATTTACCGACAGAAGGTGACAAATAGATGATGTGGTACAGGGGAATAAGGTCACTATAAAAATTCCATGAACAATGGCTTGCCCTGAGGGAGTAGTTGCTTGGTCAGCTGTCTTCAGCCTAGAGCACAGGCCAAATATGCCAAGGAACCAGGTTCAGAACCTGAGGCCCGAGTGAAAACTAGGATAACAGCTAAATATAGTAAACAGAGTGCTTCTCGCTCTTCTCGTCCTGCCTTCCTGCCTTTAAAAAAAATTCTGTGAACAAAAGAAATTCAATTATGAGAGGTAATATAGAATTACCAGGGATATACAGACTGAAGTTTATTTAATATAGAGTAGAAGCCATCTGAGCAAAGACCCAGACTTAATACAGATAAAACAGCTGGCTACTTAGCTTATCACATTTGAAAAACTCTCATAAAAAAGGGAACATAAATCCAGGATGATTAAAACTCAAATAAACCCAGTCAAGAAGTTTTCTGTCTAGAATGGGTTCAAAGAAAAAAGAACGAGACTAGCATACGGAATCCAGTTCAGGCTCCCCGAAAAAGCAATGAATGGGTTAATATATATATATATATATATATATATATATATAATTGATATTATTTTGGAGTAAGTCCTTGGAGTATTAGTCATGATTAAGAAACAGATTTTCTTTCTTTCTCTGAAAGTTTGGGTCTGATTTCAGTTCAAGCACTTCCCTAAAATTTAGTCAATAGGCAGATATAATAGGGACGGATTAAATGGAGGGATGGAAAGGCTTAACCAAAGAAAAACTCATGGATTATTTAAGGATGATGTTGCTATTTCTAAAGAAATATAGCATTTAAAAAAAAATGCAGGGATAGACAAGTGGAGGCAAAGATAAGACAGAGGTACGAAAGGTCTTGGAACTCTGAGTTTGGTCAGTAATTATAACCCATTACAAATGAGATCAGAGAGAAAGTCACTTTAAAGAGACAGGACAGTTAAATTAGGAGAATGATGTGAATATAACTCCATCTTGATGATATTAGCATATATGATGAGAGAATCTGTCACCAAGAATAGTAATCAGCCTAGAAATATAAGAAATGGGGACTTAGAAAGGAAAGCCCAATATGTGTCCATTGCTGGTCAGACGCCGAATCTGGGTAATAAAATTGGTTGATTCTGGAAGTGTTCTCAACTCTGGATAAGGTATCTATTCTTATAAAGATTTATACCAGGCATTCCCTTGGCCTGGATAAAGGCCCCTCAAGACTATTCATATAATGACTGCAAGTTTTATTTCACTTAGCATCTCTCTGACTGTGAATTCAGATTCTCAGTCACCCTGATGTAAGAAGGATTCAGTAAATGATAAAAACAAATATCTTATTGACTGGGAAGGGATATTTACTATCAAAATTCATAAATCAACATTCAAATGTATACCATTCTCTTTTAAATTAAAATGAGTTTGTCTTCTTTTCTTGTCTCAAGTGGTCTGACATGAGGCACTGACATACAAACATCCAGAACTGCAAATCTAACACCAGACCTTGACAACAGGAATTTCACTGTCCTGTGGGACAGCTTGGCAGTCAATGGACTGGTCCCTGACTTAAGGTGTCATACTCCCTCATGCTACCAAAAATAACAACATATAAGTATATTTGATCCACTTACTATCTTATGAATTTAGTACCAGAGAATAATGTGATCATAAATCAACTACATAAATCAATAACCAATATTAGATCCATTGGATTTTATAAGAATAGATACCCTATCCATTTTGTTTGTTGTGGGCCCTAATGTAATGTCTCATACATTAGGAAATCAAGAAATATTTTTCAATAAATAAAAACTAAAGACAGGAAGGGAGAAAAGGAAAAAAATAATTAGTATTTTTTCAAGAGATTAATTTGCAAGTGAGACATAGTGATTTTTCATTGACTATTATGCCAAGTGGTTCCCATCCTTTTGAACAGTTATTCATTAAAAAAAATTGGAGAGAGAACTATGGAAATAGACTGTTCATTATAAGCCAAGGCTGTGAAAATGCAAATTGTTCCTGATAAACTGAGTTCAGTTTAAAATTATTTCCTATTTATATTTATAATGCAACTTAAAGAAAAGAGACATTTGAAAGACTCCACCCCTATTTTTGTCTCTTACATGACTCAGGTATACACAGTTTAACAGTGTCAATTTTTAACAACAACATAAAGAATATACGGATAGAAAATAGAGAATACTAATACATGAAAAGGCAGATAAATAGTTACCTGCATGTTTTCCTTATGTATCTGAGAAAAAGGAGAGTGATGAATCATACTAGATCATTCAGGACATCATACCTTTGTCACCGATTCTCAGGAAGATTTTTGCACACACTGTAGGTACTGCTTGGTCATATTATGCTGTACTCAAATATTATAAGGTCCCTAACATCAAAGTTATTCCTATGCTGCTAAAAGGTCAGTGTTTAAGATCCATGGAAAATTATCATGATTAAAATCTAAAGAGTACATTATGATCAGTGAAATAAACCAGACACAGAAGGACAAATATTGTATAATTCCACTTACATAAGAAATTTAGAATAGTCAAATTCAAAGAAATCAGAATAGACGTTAGCAGGGACAAGGGGATGGGAGGAACAAGTAAATAAATAAAATACTTCTTCCTCTCTCTTTCATCCTGCCTGCTGCCTGCCTGCTTCCTTCTTTAAAAAAAAAAAAATGTAATTCAAGACCCATGTGTATTCTGGCCTTGGCTTAACTCTCCTGCCCCAATCTTCTCTGCCTTCTTTTTCAACCCATAGAGAATCACTTGGATTTCCCCTAATTGTTTTTTTTTTTTTTTTTTAACCCCTAGTAGCTACAAATACACACACACACACACACACACACACACATACACGCACACACACAGAGTTTCTCAGACTAACCTAACCCCACATTGGAATCAACTGGAAGACTGAAATATTACTGGTCCTCAAGCTAATTCTTAGAAATTCCAGTTGACTTGGTCTAATATGTGACCAATGTATTGGTAGTTAAGCAAAAATACTCTCCAGGGGGTACTAATCAATGACCGCAGTAGAGAACCACTGACCTAAACTGAGTGACTTATATTCCCCCTTATGCACCTGAGGCCTCTCATAAACACTATCATAGCCTGCATGTTACTGTGCTGTGATCACTTTTAGTTTGACTCAACCCTTTGAACACAAGCTCCTTCGGGGCAAGCTCAAGCTCACCATTTTATCCATAAGGCCTAGAACAATAGGCAGGGCTCACAACAACCTTGAGTAGCTTTCTTAATTGTGCACCCACTCTGTAAAACGGGCATTATCATGCCCAATTCAGAAATGAGTCCACTGAGGTTCAGAGAAGCTAAACCATTTTCCCAAAGTCAAATAGCAAATCACTAACAGAACCAAGATTAGAGCATTTCTCTGACTTCAAAACTCTGCTCACCACAGATTTCCTTTCAGATTTCTTGAACGCTATTTGTTGTAAATGAGTTGTTTCTATTGAACACGCTTGAAATAAAGGCAAGAAATTATAAAGTGTCTGTGAACAACTGGGCGAAACACATCCAAAACCACTCTATTTCCTAAACTAGTTGGAGAAAAGCTTTTGCAAAATCTGGACCATGAACAATTGGCAGCATGCGGTTGAAGAGGCTCAATCACTATGCTCAGAGGGACATTTTGCTTCCTAGGAATTATAACTCTTTGTAGGGCTCCAGACACCTTTACAACCTGAAGTCGTTTTGATGTATCAAGCTTCTGAGCAAAAACCAAATCTAACAAAACTAGTAAAAGAAAATCATGAAACTATACCATCATCCACCATAACATTCTTAGGCAGCCACATCAGGTACATCTGATAACCACATATTCAATTTTACGTACCAACTGTCATACATGTGTTCAAAATACAGAACGAAGACTTCAAGTTTTCTACGCTACTCAGACTCGGTCAGAGGATGTGTTTCCCCCAAAAGGCAAACAGCGCTGAGACCCTCTGGCTAGAACAGAGCTGGTAGATGCACCAGCAAAGGAGTCTACAAAGCACAGAAATATTGATTTCTGAGACCAGCTAATGTCCCAAAATGAACTTCCTCTGCTTAGGTTTCCTTTACTGCTCAGGAGAGGAGCCTGGCTGCCAACTGCTTACTTCTCAGTACCCAACCCTATCTTTCATTATGGAAAATGTGAAGTCTATGCAACATGAAGTAAACACTTCTACCCCAATGCAACCAGAAGGTGAGCACAATGCTCATGTCTCTGATTCAGGCAGTGAGTCAGGCCACTGTGTTCGGACAAATGCTCCAGTGGCATATTAGAAGATGATCACGTAACAGTGAATCTTGGCACCAATGACTCAAGAAGTCTTTTTCTATTATCCTCTAAGTCAGGAAGTTTCACAACGATCCCAGCTTGCCAGTGTAATCTTGCTTAGGGGCGACCTACACCTTTTATTGCATCACTGCCTGGGAATAACCTAACAGACAGGAAATCACAGGGATTAGGAAAGGAAGTTTTAGAGTCAGAACTCTGGGTGTGAGTCCTTGTTTTACTGCTTTTGTGTTTTGGGCCCTTGAAAAACATCTATAAAGTTCTTTAATCTGTGAAAAAAGGACTAAGAATCACAGTCAATAGAGTGAAGGTGAAAATTAAATGAGATACTGCAATCAAATACTTTGCACAAAGCTGCTCGTCTTTTTTTTTTGTTATTCTTTTTCGTTTTTAAAAGACAAGTGTTCAGATCACATTAGTGTCTGATACTGTGAATTACAGCTCTGTGTCAGTTCCTCTAATCTTCGCCCATTAGGGCTTGGCTCTGTGAATGGCATCTTCCCCGAAGCCACTCCCCAGGGTCCCATGGTGCCTCTGGCCACAGCCATCTCATTAACATTTCCTGCTTAGAGCAGGAAATTCTAAAAGTTCAAGGATGGCCAAGTGAGTTGTATACTCAAAGTGACTCTGAAGTCAGAGGACAGCGAAGTCCCTCTGGCCTGCAGTGGTGCAAGAAGACTTGGTGCAAGAAATGGAGCTTTTCAAGGTAGCTATTCAGTTTATGTATATTTTACCCCATCCCAACTATTTGTGGGGTTCAGAAACTGCACAAAATACAGTGGTGAAAATAACAACTGAGGCAGTCAGAGGGAACAGAGAACACAGACAGGGAAGCAGCAAGGTCAGCCACATGACTGATTTCACTTAATCATGTCCCAGACCATCCAGATTGTCCAGCAATGGGCAAACCTAGCTACTAGATGTCCTATTACAACAATCAGTTACAAGATTCATTTATTCAAATAAAAGTCGTTTTTGTCAGCACTGTTCTAAACATGTTATAGGACCACTGAGTGGTCAGGACCCCTCTGTTGACTGGTATTTATTGTTGCTCTTTACACAGATGGCAAATTGAGGCCCTAAACGTTTAAACGTGTGACCCAGTACTCACTGTGGCAGCCCTGAAATTAGAACCTGGTTGCCTGAGTTCACAGCACATGCTCTTAAAGACGAAGCATGACGGACGACATGACGCAGAGAGCAGCAAACCAGCGGTTTAGAGGAAGCATCTTCTCACACTGAGATCTGAGCCCTCATAAAGACAACACCGTTGGACAAAGTGCGCCAGTTTCCCAGTATGGAGAGTTCCTAGATCACTTAAATGAGAACATAAAATAAAGTGCTGTGGTGGAGTAATATGATGTAGCACAAGATGATAATCGTTGTTGCCACTCGCATATGCCAGGTAAGACACTGTAACAGTAACAACCACTACTAGCAACTGTCAACATAACTTCATGAAATAAATGACTCTTAAGTCCCCCAAAGTTAGAAAAGGCATAATCTAAAGCACAGAGGACCTTGTTTTACATATCTGAAGACACTCAGTCTTGTGAAAAATATCTACCTTCCATGTCTTTCTCCTTTGCCTCTGACAGGTAGAGACCATGCAGAGACCATTGATGCACAAGCATTGAAGAACCACTGACAACCTTCTCCGGAGCCTCTGTGACTCCAGAATAACAAGGACCCAGAAACAGAACTGAAACACCATCATTCTCCAGACTGGATCCTAAAGAGTTCTCAAAATTAAGACTCTTAAGAACCAGAAGACGTGTTCAAATCAAACACCAGGTCTGTGAGGCGTGGCCAGAGTGGGAGCCCCCGGTTCGGGATTTTCACCTCCTGCACAAGAAGCTCTCACTGCAATCTTTGAAATACACCTCAGGGTCACCATATGGCTAGACTGTCTGTCTTGAACGAAACGATTGACTATTACTTCAAAAAGAACCTGATATGCTTAAACAAAATATAAGACTATCTCCATAACATGATGAGATTTTTTCCAAAATTGGAAGCATATTTAAATTTTGTTCGGTAAAGGATTTGAGTTGCTTATAGAAATTTTATGCTGAAACCCCGTTGGATGCTTTCATAGGCTGAAGCAAGCGGCCCCACTTGTTCAGGGAGTTATATTTATAATACCTGCTGTTCCTATATTTCCATTAGAATGCAATTACCCTGCTTGGGAAAAAATAAAGGTCACTAGGTTAATGGAGATCACCTTTCTTTTTTAGTCCATAAATAATAAATCGAATATAATATTTAAAAAGAACACCACATCCTGCATATCATTGTATTTCTGATGCTCTTTTTCCACAGGACATTTGAGTACATGGCACTTTCTACGGCCATAATCATTGCATTTATTCCATCAAGTTCCTACAGCAATGACTCAATAAGGAAGGACACAGCATGTGTTTATTAAACTGATATGCATCAATACTAAAATGCTCAGGAAATTTCCCATGACATTTTCAAATCATATTACAATACATTTTCCTCTGGATCAGATCACTGACTGACTTATTCTAGAAAAGACACCAAAAATCTCATGCGCTCTATCTGCTAAGTATTGACAAAGAAAGGTACTTGAAAAAGTCTAAACAAATACAGATTCAAACACATTCTTTTGCTTCCAGGATATACCAACAGTTCTTGTGGGTAGACAGTAGACAGTGTTTATTATAATTATAATAAATACCTCATGCCAGGTTCTTCTTCCACTAGTTTCCACTAATGAAAAAAATGAGGACTTTCCAGCCAACTAAATGGCTGAACAGGGCTCTCAGCCCAAAAGAGCCTAATCAATGCTTTCACTTCAGGCTTCCCAAGAGATCAACTAAGCAATTGTTCCAGTGCCTGGCACATCAAGATTTATAAGACAGAGTAGGAACACAAGGCCTAAATAGCTTCAGAAAGCCATTTGTCTTGAATGATAAAAAAAACAACAAAGCAAAACTTTAGAGCACCTGCTAGCTCACCATCACCCTGGAAATTAGGCCACGTGTCTCAGGAGATTCATCTGAGAAATATTCTTAAAATAAAAAGGAAGTATAGTATACTCCTGAGCCTACTATAAGAACCGTTAAACACTTGTAAATCATCCTTCCAAAATAATGAAAATAAAAAACTCTGCTTTCCACTTGACACAGATTTGTGTTACAGAACACACTAGGATTGCCTACAAGAGGACAGAGGACCATACACAGCTCCAGCCGCCTCCATGAAGAAGTTCAATGCAACACAGCATGTGTGAATAGGCATTTTTAATTCAAATTGTAAACATAGTCAATGAACCAGCCCCTCTTTTTCCTAAACAACATAGTATGTAGAGTGGCAATTTCTTAAAGTTAATTTGAAGGGCCTGTGTCTGTCACCAACAACACATAATTATTTGTTTTTATTATAAGTAATAACCAAAAAAGTAACGCTACCATTTACCGAGCTAATCTGATCATTCTACACAGATTATCTAATCCTGAAAAAACCCTTAGAGTTCGTGAAAGGTGACAGAATTTACTATCCCAATGTATGTCACTTTGGCATAAGGATTGTTTGGTGCTAAATGAATTTTTAAAACAGCAGATGTAAGAAGGATATTTTAATCTCCCCCTTTCTTCCTGAAAACGGGAGATGAAAACAACTCCCATGAGAAGGATGCCCTCCCCATACCAGGAGAAAAGAAACATTCTTCGATGTGGAACCAAAGTCCAAAAGAATTCTGTACAAACAGACCTTGTTAAAATAATTATCTTAAGTCTCTCCATATATTTAAACTGCTTTCCTACCACTGTCTCTCTTTCTTCAAAAGAGAGGTGGTTTGCCACCTCTTTTTGGCACATGCGGGCTACCCATGGCAAAGATGACATAATGTGCCTACTTTTCTCCTGCTTATTGGTCTGTTGTCAGTTTAGTTTCAGGCCCAGCTGCAAAACCGTAGGAGGATAGAGGGAAAACTCTGCTTTCTCTACATCTGGTACACCTTGTTATCTAATTAAGTCTACAGACCCATCAGCATAAAACATGAAGACCTAACATTATTTAAATATGACAATTCTCATTAGTATTCATTCTCAATGTAAGCCTTTTTGACGTGGAAATTTATCTAGGCTTCCCCAAAATATTTCTTTATAACATTAGTCATTTCCATGAATATCATCAAACACTACTTCCTCACTTATTACCAGAAGTTTTACATCTGCTTTACATAAAATTGAAGCAGGTCGATTGGTTTTTGTTAAAAGATAGATTTCCTGAAAAATAAAATAATATATATTAAATTCAAACAAAAAAAAATGCGTCTCTTCTAGAATTATTTTAGCTCTGATATTCTTCTCGTAATGGAACTCTGGACACCTGTGGAATTATAAATATGCATCATTTTAAAAAATAAAAATGTAAGAAAGTGATATTTGTTTCTTTTGTTTACAATGCTATATGCATATAAGGATATTGAAATAGCATCTCAGTCTGTATTTCACACCACACTGGCCACCTGGGTTTTAGTGTTATTTACAACCACCTTATCCCCTCTCTTGCCACTCCCCACTCCCCATTCCCCACTCCCCACTCCCCACTCCCATCCACCCCATGGCTGCCACTGTCTTATGTCCTGGGGATTTTGTTAAAGGTTATCTTGTTTTATTTCATTATATTCCACATATGAGTAAAACCATCCTGTATTTCTCCCTCTTTTTTTTTTTTTTTTTTTTTTTTTTTTTGACTTATTTCAAATCAGTTTTGAGCTTTCAGAATAATAACTGGCCAGGACTTCTCAGAGCCTTTAGTAGGAAATATTTTGGATTCAAAAATAGCAACACAATCTGTAAAAGCACATAATGCTGTGCCCTAGCTCCATTCAACACTTTGTTACTAAGAAAAAGGGGTGTTTTGCTTTGGAACAGCAAAAGAAACTCTCATCAAAATAAAAAGTCATCTTATTAAATAGGAAGTATTTGTAAGCCATACATCTGACAAGAGGTTAATATCCAAAATATAAAAAATGCACAGAATTCAATAACCATAAAACGACAAATGACCCAATTAAAAATGGTCAGAAGCTTTGAAAAGACACTTCTCCAAAGAAGACACACATGAAAAGATACTCATCATCTCTTATTATTAAGGAAATAAAAATCAAAACAACAAAAGTTTACCTATCACCTGTAAACTGGCTATTCTCCAAAAGACGAGAAACAAGTGTGAAAGAGAATGTGGAGAGATGGGAACCTCTGTACACCACTGGTGGGAATATAAATTGATACAACCATTATGGAGTATGGAGGGTCCTCAAAAAATTAAAAATGGAACACTGGTGGTGGGTGTGGTATGAAATATAGACAGAGATGCAATTTCAATATCCTAAATGGAATTTAGCATTGTCAACTAAAGAAATAATAAATATGACTATAAAAAATGCAAAACAGACACTCCATATGATCCAGTTACCCCTCTTCTGGGCATTAACTACCCAAGGGATACAAAAACACACATTAGGAGAGAAGCATTCACCCCCATGTTCATTACAGCATTATTTACAAGAGTCAAGAGCTGGAAAGAAGCTAAGTGCCCATCAACTGATAAGTGGATAAAGAAGATGTGATGTATATACACAATGGACCACGGCTCCGTTATTTATTTTTTTAAAGATAAAATCCTTTTATTTTCAATAGCATAGATGGCACTCCTAGCTGTGGACACTGGATTTGGACCAGGCCTTATACCACTGGCTTTTTGATACTCAGGCTTTTGGCCTCAGACTGAATGACATTACCGGCATTTTTGGGTCTCCCTTTGTGGGGCTTCTCAGCCTCCATAAGTGAGAAGAAATTCGTGTCATGAATGTCCATTTAAACCTATGTAAATATATCCTACTGGTGTTTGCTCTCAGAGGAACCCTAACTAATACAGATTCTGGTTAAGAAACACCAGCCCAGATGATCTCCAAATTTCTTCCCTTTAGTGGAAAAACCCATGGTTTTAGCTGATCTGCAAACAGCTGGAGAAGCACAGTGGAATAAGCAAGCACTACTCTCATGTCTCTCCACTAACAGGCAGTGTGGACATAAGCAATTCATTAAACTACCCTGGCTCTCCACTGACTGAGGTTTCAAGGGAGAAGGGTTTATCGAACTGACTTCTGAGGCCCACCAACACTAACTGTTGCTGATCCGGGGAAAGCTCTTGGAGTCCTCAGAGGGTCAGAGTTCTAAAAGTGCCTACAGACATTTGCCCTTATAGCTCAGGCAGCTGAGACACTGGGATGTGTGCCATGTCAAGTCCAAGGACTGGGGTTCAAGACCCAGGACAAGCGTGAAAAACCTAAATAAATAAATAAATAAGCTTCTTTTTCTCCCTTCCTAAGAAGGGAGGAGAAAAAGAGAAAGCACCTGTAAATCACCTCCTACATGCTCAAACTATCAAGATATTTTGACCTACAAATGATGACACATAATTGTTAGAAATTCATCTGTTCTTTGTCTTTTGCTTTAGTCATTGTTGAATTTGTTACCAATAAAATATCTTGAATCTATCTCCTCTTTGGTGTCCCCACAGCTACTGCCTTGGTCCTCCTTAGTCTTCCAGCTGTACTCCAGTTCCATTTGTCCTTGTTCTGCTAATACAGTCTCGCTTCACCACACTAGTCGTCTGTCTACTTGTGAATGCGATCCAGCTCCCTCCTGCTGAAAAAACCTCGGTGAGTGTTACTGCTGAGAGAATTAAATCCAGACACTTGAAGATAATTTCATTGTTTCTAATGCTGAATCTGACCTCAACTGACATTTCCAAAATCAAGCCCAATAACTGCTTTCACCTTCCAAGAACTTTACACTTAGGGATTCAACGATCTCCAAATTCAATCTGCCCTTGACTAACTTTAGAAATGAGGCATGTTTTCTTACTGTACACAAGCTGATTTCGTGACACAAGCTATGTCTTACCCTTTTTTGCATAAAATCTTTTGCAAACATAGAATCTCTTTAAAGAATCAAAACAAACTATTTGAACCCATAACTGTTTTGGTATATTTTCTTTATTTTTTAGTAACACCCTGCCTCCCAAGCTACACAATTTGTAACTCATTCATTCATATAAATAACTAAATAATACGAATGCATCTATGAATCTTTTTGTGTGTTATATATATTGACAAGCTGTTTATTGGGCTGTATGTTGGCTCTACACTATTTAGGAAAAATATTTTTCCAAGCATTTCAATTACTGAAATAAAACTTGAGGACAATAACTGCAGCATAATGTTAATTATTTGATATAATAACATACATTTTTTAAATTTTTTAAATTAAAAAAGAGATTATAGAGAGTGAGAAATTGAAAAAGTATTTACCCCTATGAAGTCACCTTCTTCAAACTCACTTAAAATTTCAGAGTTGGTATTTTTGCTTTTGCTTGTATTATTTGACATGACCTTTAAATGTCCAGTGAGAATCAAGTAACACTCAAATGGTACATGTCCTTGTCTGAGAACAGTACTTCCAGCTTCAAACTTGGAGGAAAAGAATACAAAAAAACATTTCTTTTGTAAAATGGCAAGTTTGAGGTCATTGGTGATAAACAAAATCCTGTCAGCCTCATCTGTAAAAAATCTGCCTTTTTGTTAAGAAGAAAATAACACTCTTTCTGGAATAGACCTTGAAGGCAGAGATTCTAGCCAATTTGTCTTCTCTTGCAGCAACAATCCCAAAACTGCACTTGGCTCAGAAAGTAGGCACTCAATGAATATACATTGGTTGGATTTCTGAGTAGGTAAACAGAGGTGTTTCACACCCACAGAAGGTCTATGTGAAAAAATTAACTCCTTAAGTCCTATTATTTCAGAAAATATAGGCATTTTTTTTTAACAATTCTTGGTGAATTCATGCTTTACGCTTAGATTTTTGGCTTTCTGGGAGACATAAATGTGCTATCAATTTGTATTCCTTTTATTAAGACTCCAGTTTTTAATTTTTATTGAGGTAACTTTGAGTTACAAAATAATACAGGTCCATATGTACATGATCCCTATTACAAAGACTTTTAAAAAGCACCATACTCAAGAACCGTTTTATAAAACTCCTACTTTACCCTATTTATAGCTATTTAGCCAAAGAATGGTAGATTGCCCACCCCTCGTTTATAGAAACAGCATACCTCTAGTAGGAGTACATGGTAAATCTTAATGGACATTAAAGATCACCTGGAGCATTTGATAAGGAATCCAAGATTCCTTTATACCCTGGAAATTCTGACTTAATAGAGCTTGGGTGGGGCCTGGGAATCTGTATTCTTAAAAGGTTCTCTCAATTATTCTGAAGAGGACCATACACAGGGAAACACTGCATTTGAGGCTAAGAGCAAATTTTACTTATTTTATTTTTCTTATACAAGTAATTTTTGTGACGACTAGAACAGAACATGTTCTATGAACCATTGGGAAGTCTGGATAATTTCAGATTTTCAGTCATTTATCATACAAAACAAAAATACTTTCTTCCTAAATTGAATAGCAGCTATAATTTCTATATTCCAAATTAGGCAAATGTCATTAGAGAATGCTACTGAGAAGGAAGACGGCAGTAGTATGTATTAAAGATACTGCAATCCCTATGTTAATCCTATACTTGATGTGCCATGAATTAAATTAAATGATCTTCAGAAAACTACTGAACTTCCACTCCAATTTCTCATCTATAAAACGGAAATAAGCCTGTAACTCCATACTACATAATAATTTTTAGGAGAAAATATAGATTCTAGTTGAATTTTTCGAAAGAAAGATATTTTATATAAAGTATTGGGATTTTATCATTTCAATAAGTTGATAGTATGAAGGAGAGTTAGAAGCAGGAAAGCGCCCATCGAAATCACTATCCAAGCTAATAAGCTCTCCAAAGTTCCCTGGATCCTAACAGAAGGTATGAGACACTTGAGTCAGAGACAAAGGACTTTACTAGTTGTAGCAAAAGGAGTCACAGGAGTATCAGCGTAGTTACACCAAGCCCAAGTCCCAGAGGACACTGTGCAGGGTCCAGGGGAGTGATACACAGTGGAATGAGTCACATGGAAGGAACCTGAGGGAATCTGCTGCTTTTTTCAATAAGTAGTAAGTTCATCTGTTCGTGTGTAAGGAGACCAGGTGCAGCACAAGAATTGCAATGCATTATCTTCTCAGCACTTCCCGTTGCATGGACCAACCCGATGAGTGGCTCGGGTAAAAGAACAATCGAATTCTTGGGGTTCAAGTACCTTTAGCAAGATATGTAGTAACACAAGAGGTTCATATCAGACTACAACTCAACATACAGGCCATAATAATACAAACAAGTAGAATTTTAAAACAAGAGTATATGGTTACTTGAATTATGATTTTAGTTTCAAAAAAGAAAATGCAAGAAGGAAATTTAACAATGTTATTTTTGCTGCATCTCAGAAGAGGATCAAAAGATCCTGAATTTCCATAGTTTATGTGAGTAGAGATCATTTTTTTTTAAAAAGTACTTGAATTTTTTTTTAAATTGCTGAAGTAACTGTCACAGCACAGATAATGGGTGGTTTCTATGAACTAAGTGTAGAAGACCAGTCAGTAGGACCACTCTGGAATCACGAGAACGAAGTCAATAATAAGTATGTGATGGAAAAGAAAGGAAGAGAAGGCATATGGAATGAAGCATGTACAGAGGAGTAGCTGATACAAGAAAGACAAGTGCTGTGGTGGGGGGGAAGGCCTGGTACCGAAGACTCAGTGGATTTAAAACATCTAAAAAGAGCTGGAGGATTTCGCATCCTATTTCCTCTCCTTTGTATTGTGAAAGTATGGGTGAGCGCTAGTCCTTGTCAGCCAGGTTCTGAAGTGCTATACGGCTGCCAGATGTCCACTAAACTAATTGGATCACCAGCCTCCTCTATATGTCTTTGACACAAGGATTCCAGGGCTACTCATTACTTTTGCAGCACTAAAATATAAGAATGCCACCCACACAACAAACCATAAAATATTCACATGGGCCTGTACTCTACTTCCGTACTATAGTAAACTCCAGAATGATTCTTCAAGAATCTATTTAAGCGGTGTGAAGGAATGCCAAAACTAAATAGGTTTCTCATGCTTCAACATTCAATTTTATACTTACAGAGCTGTTAAAGAACATGTGAATATTTATAGTTTGATGGGAATTATAATTTTCCATAAGAATTTTTTCTTGTTAAGTCTATCGATACAACTATTCAACCTAACAAACACAGACATCAGAGTACTTTTGCTAAGAATGAAAAAGAAAGATATACCTTCAGATGCCTTCACATTCAGGAGTTAAAATGTTTACACAAATTATATATGTCTATATGTGAATACTGAATTCTAATAAGGACCTATGAACATTTATTATTTTAGATACATAGATTCATTTTTGGTGTTTATTCTCTATTTAAAGAATAAGTAGTAACATCACTCTTCATTGAGTTAATTGGTGTGTAGTATGTGTTAATGCTTCATTAAAATTTTCTAAATATCTGACTTTTAAAGTGAAATTTCTTACTAGGAACTATCATTTGGCTTTTGCAGGTGAATAGATATTAGACAAGTTTTGCAATTTTCTTTAAAATCCCATAAACAAAATGCTTTCTATTATATTAATAAAACATCTAAAGAAATTTTCAAACACTAAAAAGAAAACAAAAATAGAATGAGACTTCGTGTTAATGCTACATGAAAGAATCACATGCACAATTGATCTTGTATTGAACAGAATTCTGAGTTACAGACAATAGAACCCACTCTGTCTTAACAAAGAGGTCAGGAAACTGGGGCCACCATATCTGAACAAAGAATCATTGGTTTTTGCCAAAACCTACACCAGCAATATATAGGCCTATGTCCTACTCTTTCCCCCAAATATATTAATTTCAAATCTAATGTCATAAAAACATAAGTTAGAATCTAAATTATATATCTATAATCTAATACAAAGGTCTGGATGAGATAACTCACTATTTTGTTTGTATTCTAAATTGAGTTAGTGGGGTTTACATTATGGGAAACTATAAACATATAGTTCGTTCAGAAGATTTTGGGTGACCAAATTCCAGAATATCAACTGACAATCATCATAAAATTTAGGGTACTTAACTTAATACATTTTATCTGTTTTTCTCCTTTATAGTTAAGTGGACTGTTAGAACAATCCAGTTGGGTTTGTTTTTGTTTTGTTTTGTTTTAGTATTTTGCTTATAACACCTTTTGGTCTTCATCCTATTTCCAATTCTAGTTTCCTTAAGGTGATTTGAAAATTCCTTATTATATTGCAGAGTTCAACACACAAACCCCAAACTATTAGATATTTCTTTTAGTCAATATTCAATTTGTCACATGTCTTTTGTCTTTGAAATTGTGTTAAATTCAATGCACCACTCGTCCCTACTTTTCTTAGGGGTCTGCCGAGACCCAAATGGAATATTTTCATGTGACTTACTCTTGATAGGTTGCGGTCTGGCAAAGTTGGAGCTGTACTTCATTTGGTAAACTGTGAAATGACCTATTCTTCTTTAAACATTGTTGAATCTTTAACAAAAGAAAGAAAATAAATAAATAATAGCTTAGAAAAAGGTCAAAGGAAAAATGATATCATGATCTTCTATTAGCTCAGACCCCTTCACTGTTTCTGATAACCAAAACAGGAGTAGATTTAATCTGTTTTCCAAAGTCTAGTCATTTTTTAATGTGGTAGATGTTAACAACTAAAATCTTCCATACCTGGACTCATGAAAATTTGGTATGATCTTAGCAGAGTAAAACCTCTCCTACAGAAGGGAAGGAGACGTTGCTACAAGAGAAGACTGTCTTTCTAGCAGTCATGAAGTTTCATGGCATTAGGCACCCCACTTCTGGGAAGAAGCTAAAAAGGAATCTTTTGGGACCTAGCATACCCCCAAAAAACATTTAGGATAAACCAAACACCAGAAAAAGAAAATTTGATGGTGTCTAGGAGTCCTTCATGGAAGACATTAGTGGTAAGAAGTTCAAACATACCTTTTTTTTCCCCAAAGTACTAGGTTTAGTAAGCATTAATATTGCATCTGAATGCTATATTTGAGAAAGAACTGTGATATGGCTACTAAATCTTTTAAATGTTTGCATTTTTAAAAGGTCTGAAAACAAAGATATGCTCAGAACCCCTACCTTCTACCATACACAAATACTAACTAAAAATGGATCAATGATCTAAATATAAGACCTAAAAAATACTAAACCAGAAAACAAAGACATAAGACCTCATGACTTCGGATTTTGAAATGGATTCTTACATATGACACCAAAAATAGGCAGCAATAAATAAATAAATAAATCAGGCTCCATCAAAAGTAAAAACTTTTTGCATTAAAGGACTTTATCAAGAAAGTGAAAATACTTATAGAATGGGAAGATTTTTACAAGTCATATATCTGACAAAAGTTTAATATTCAGAATATATAAGTACTACAACTCAGTAACAAAAAGACAAAGAAGTCAATTTCAAAATAAATAGGCTATGGACATGAATAGATGATTTATCCAAAGAAGATATACAAATGGTTAATAAGTACATGAGAAGCATCTTAATGGGGTGGGGGTGGGCAAGAGAAGAAAAGAGGGAATAAGGTGGTAGTAAAAGTCCTAGAAATTTGATGGTGAGTTTGGTGTGACATGCACAAAGACTGAGAAGTGAATTCAATATTTTAAAAATGTTATAGAAATATAAACCAAAGAAATAATAATCTGTTGATTCAAATAAATGATTTTGTAAATCAAAGTCACATCAACTAAAAAAATAATAAACAATTATATATATAAAGAGTCTTAACATCCCTAGTATTTGCAAAGTACAAATAAAAATATAGTGAACTACCATTTCACACCTACTAGTATGGGTATAATAATGTCAATAAAAAAGGAAATCACAAGTGTTGGTGAGGATGTGAATAACTTGGAACCCTTGGGTATTTCTGTAAAAATGCAAAATTGTAAAGGTGCTGTAGAAACAGCTCAGCAGTTATTCAAAAAGCTATACAATTATCATAAGACCCAGCAATCCCACTCTTAGGTAATTACTCCTCTAATTCCTAACTTCTGGCAACCATCGATTAGTTTTCTTTCCTTATAGTTTTGATTTCCACACTATCATTTCAATAGAATCATGTAGTAAGTTGCATTTTGTGTCTGGCTTACCAAACTCCATTTAAGATCACCCTTGTCTTGCCTGAATTACAATCTATTCCTTTTTACTATTCAGTTGTAAGTCATTGTTATGGATGTATCAGTCTTTTTATCCATTCACCTGTTGAAGGATATTTATAAGGATTATCCTTAAATTCCCCTTTTCATTACTAAAGAATTAAAATTCCATTTAATGGCTCAATGCAGTTTTATTTTGATCTTCATCCCAAGCCCCGGGTCTTGAACCCAAGAAAAATATTTGCAAATCATATATCTGATCTGCATCTGAAGCATAAAGTGCACCTGAGGATAGTTTAGTGTTGATATTTAACTTTTTAAAAGTAGGTTCTTATGATGTAAAAACTTCATCTCTATTTATATAAATGCTTGACTAGCTAAACGTCCTAACTCTCTAACCTGTTAGATATCAGTTTTCTTGAAAAAACTTCTGTTAGATTAAAAAACTTGAAATTTTGGGTATTTAAAAGTTTAAGTAACAACTTCTACATGTTATGATCACATCTTTTTAAAAAATATTATGCTCTCTTAACCATTTCAAGTCTACAATTCAGTGGTATAAATTACATTCACATTGTTGTACAAACATCACCAGTATCTGTTTCTAATTCTTTCCCATCACTCTATATAGAAATACTTGTCTATTTTTGGTTTTGGTGTCATATCTATTAAGTAACTGCCAAGACCAATATCATGATGGACTGCATCCCATTTACAACAACATCAAAAAAATAAAACACTTTGGAATAAATTTAACTAAGGAAGCAAAATATCTGTATGCTGAAAACTACAAACATTGGTGAATAGAATTAAAGAAATGGAAACAAACAAATGGAAATGTATCTAGTGTTTATGGACTGGAAGACACACTATTGTCAAAATGTCCATACTACCCAAAGTTATCAAAGTGATTCAATGCAACTTCTATCAAAGTCGCAACAGTATTCTTCACAGAAATAGAAAAAAATCCTAAAATTAATATGTAAACACAAAGGACTTTCAAAAGTCAAAATAGTGCTGAGAAAAAAAAATGTATAAAATAATCATGCTTTGTGATTTCAAAATATATTAGAAAATTACAGTAATTTAAATAGTCTGATAATGGCACAAAGACAGAAATTCTCCAGTGGAACAGAATAGAGAGCAGAGGAAATAAATTTACATATCTATAGTCAAGTGATCTCCAATAAAGATGCCAAGAACACACAATGGACAAAGGATAGCTCTTCAACAAATGGTGATGGGAAAACTGGATATCCATGGACAAAAGAATGAAATTGAACCCTTTTCTTATACCAGACCCCAAAAAATAATTTCAAAATGGATTAAACACTTAAATATAGACCCTAAACTATACAACTCCTAGAAGAAAACATGGCGGATGTGTCTTCAAGCTATTGATCCAGCCAATGATTTCATGGAGAAGTAACTCTGTTTATCAGTTTTGATACTTCAAAGGCTAAAGACAAAAAGTTAAAGACAAAGGACTGTACTCTAGAGACAAATACGTATCTCACAGGAGTCCAGGTTAGCAATTCTGAAACTGCTTTATTTAGATACTAGAGTTGAATAAATAAGAAAGTATATTGTAGATAATTATAGCCAAGTTTATATCTGTGAGAGAAAGAAGTTGCAAGCAAGCAAAAAGGGAAATGCTAGACTAAACCCTATGATAGCTTACTGAAGATAGATATATAAATATAAACCAATGTCTATATATAATATATGAAAACATATATACATATGTATATACACATATGGAAATGAATAATACTCATAAATATATAAACATCGGCTAGTTCTATGCGCTTAGAGGGTCTATAAGTAATGACCCTCCAATTACCACAAGAGCACTTTAAGGCTAGATTTTGGTTCTAAATATCATTCTTCAATAACTATGCTTCTTAAAGAAATGGCTAATGCTTGAACTATGCCACAGAAGGTACAAGACAAGTCAGGAGCATCTTGCAATGCCTGAAAGTAAGTTAGCGGAAAAAAAATATATAAAAATATGTGTCTGTCAAAAGGACATAGGAATCAATTTTTCATAGCTCTCAAAGGCCAGAGTTAGAATAATTTGAGCAATACAATAAACAATGTCATTATAAATTATAGCCTAAAGAAGGTTCATAAGCAATAAATATCCATGAGTTCATACTGATATAGATATACAAATGATTGAATGAAAAGAGGAAAATTTTTCTACAAAATTATAAATGCAGAGAAAATTGAGAAAATCCACTAGAGTACCACAACAATATTTGCTGTAGGCAATATTCACTGATGAATGCTAAAATTAGTTAGTGAAACGTTAAACAGGCTATTCATATTACCTCTAAGTGTCTCCCATCAAATATTAATAACTATGGTATTTTGGTGCATCCACGTGGTTCAGATGGCTGAGGCAGCTAAGGTACAGACTTGGGTATGGACTCAGGTCCAGGGGGGAAAAACAAATGAAAAAAATAGTAACTGTGGTATTTTTAACATGTCTCCAATGTCTTAACTACTCTTCCTTTTAGGAGGGGGGCTTTAATTATCATGGACTAGACTGAACTTGAGTAGGTTGGATTTAGGAGTTTACTGCCAAAAGACTGAGTATAGAAAGGGAAAAACGGTAACTTAACTACCTTGGAGAATCCTGGCAAACACCACTGGAACCAAGTGATGGAGGTTAACATCACCAGTGAAAAGATAACGCTGTTGTGGGCCCAAATTTATACTCGCCATGTAATCATGAGGAAAAAAATAGTCAAACAGAAAGACCTTCTGTGAAACATCCAACCAGTTCTCTTCCAAAGTGTCAAAGTAATAAAAGACAAGGGAAAACTGAGGAGGTGTCACAGACTGAAGGAGACTAAGGAGACACAGCAACTAAATGCATTGAGGTATCCTGACTTGAACCCTGGAACAAGAATCAGTGAAAACATCGGCAAAATCTAGTCTGCAGTTTACTTACTAGTGTTTGCTGAACCAGTCTTAACGTCCTAGTTTGGATCATTGTATTACGGCTACATGAGCTGTTAACATTAGTTGGGTGAAGAATATATGGAAACTCTGTACTATCAATGCAACTCATGACTAAGTCTAAAAGCATCAAAAAGTTCAAAAAATTAGCTTAGACTAAATATAGAAGTAACAGTTGGTAACTTGAAGTGAATGGGACTCAGCCGCAGATGACTGAAGCCAAAAATAAAAACAAATCAGCTATAGCTAATCATTCCTACTTATCCATGCAACTCAATGTCCAAGTTCCCCATATTAAACTCTTCCCAGAGAAAGACCAGGATTGCTGTCTGGTGGTTGCAAACAGAGGTGGTGCTACCGTATTTTGCTGTGTATATGCTCACTTGGGGGGGGGGGGGGGCGCAAAATTTGTGAGGGAAAAATAAGGATGCACATTATACTTGGATAGTACTAACTTAATATTTATATAAATGTTTTTAATTCTTTTGCTTATGAGTTAAAAGTGTAACTCTAGAAATCAATAATGTTATCCGTATGCAAAATAATTCCCTGGAATACAATCATAGGTTTTGTTGAACTTATGACACATTTGTGATGAAATCAGTTTTGGCCAACGAGTCAACAAAATGAAACAAAGAGCAACATATTGCTATCCACAGAGTAAGTAACTCTGACTTGCTAAGAAAGGTGATGCCGACTTTGTTACCAAGGGGCGAACAGTGTGACATTTCTCTTCATACACTTTAGGTGGGAGCTAGCAATCTAGCTGCTATTTTTACAAAACTACAGATACTGCAAGCTTTAAGCTAACAGTGATTAAATATGCTAAAGAGCATGGCAGCAGAGATGCCAAGAGACACTGTGGACCTCCTCCCACAGAGAGTGTCCTCAGATTGTGGGGAAACAGGAAGAGAAGTTTCTTGTAATTTGTATCTGTTCCGAGTTTTGTGTTACATAAAATTTCTTATATCATAATATGTTTAAAATAAATACAAAAAAACAAGTACTTAAACAAAAAATGAATTAAAAAATTAAAACAAAATATTTGGGGCCAAAAACGTGGGCGCACATTATACGCAAGAGCGATTATATACAGCAAAATACGGTATTTCAATACATCCAGCAGCAGACCCTGGAGCAGAGTTAAGAAGAATCAGCCTCCACTTCAGACTCTTCCTCCTCCTGGCCCCTACAGCCTGGACACAGTTTAGTACTGGTGGGTAGTTTGGCTCTTTGGGGATAGCTGAGATGAGAAGAAGAAAGTGGAAGTTGGTGGGAACCAACACTTTGCAGAAAGTTCAATAAAGAATAGAGAATGCAGTTATTTTCAGTTCAGAGTTTTCTTCTTATCTCAAATGCACTGAGGTAAGCTCTGGCTTTAAGACAATGCAGAGGAAATGCTCTGGTTTCCAATAATTTCATTCTGTGAACTGACAGTCATTTCCATCTGATGACATACTAACAATTCATATCTGCCAGTCTCCTGTTGACAATATTTAGAACAGGGATTTCCAAAGTATCACTTGCAAAACTCTTTGAAAAAGCAAAAGGGAGTTGGGGATAGGCAGCAATTTGGGAACTTTGAAAATTTCCAAAAATGTAAAGATATCATTATTTAACTGTGATAAAACCACCCAAAATAGCATGTAAACTTTATTTGTTTCAACTCAACATAAAAAAAAAGTACAGATCAACATCATAAGACTTACCTTCGAAATTAAGAAGTGGAGAGATACTTTTTAAAATTAATTTTATTGGACATGCATCACAGTGTTAAATAGGTTAAAGTGGTACATCACTGTCAATCAACATCTGTATGTAATACATTGTTTACCATCATCAGTCCAGTTCTTCCTTAGCCACATAATTGATTCCTTTTACTCGATTTGCCTGCCCCATTCCCCTTTCTCTTCTTGTAATCACTAATTTGATTTTACAGACCAAAAGCCCATTTTTGTCTGATTTAGTTAATTTTTTTTTGCTTGGTTTCTCTTTACACCACATGAGTAAAATTATACAATGTCTGTCTTTCTCCTTCTAGCTTATCTCATGAAGCAAGATGGGTTTATTCCAGAGAAGGCAGATTGGAAAGTGAATTTTTCATGGTGATACCCACACACATTTCCCCAAATCAAAAACCTACAACCTCTCATGATCTCCTTTGGAGGGCCTTCTTCCCCTGGGGTGGAAACAATATCACTCTCAGCAGAGATGTAAGGTGGGTTGCCTCTTGCAGTTTGCTGATTGCAGGTTCCAGGGCACTGTCTTCTAGCTTTCTGGTCTCATTTAAATAGGATTTCTGTACATTCTTTTTCTCCATATCAAATGCTTCAAAACCGTTACTGCATGGACTCTTTACCACCTCTGTACTTTTGCCTTTTCCAGAATGTCATATAAATGGTCCTAAGGTTCATACATTAGATAGACTCTTCAGACTGGATTCTTTCACAGCAATATGCATGTAAGGTTTACACATGTCTTCATTGGGGTAGATAGTGTGTTCCTCTCTATTCTAAATAGTATTCCTTGCATGTGCAGTGGGCAGGGGAAAAGAAAGTTCCCCTCTATTCTTCTAAGTTTTTGGTTGAGATCCCCCACCCGGTAACCAATAACAGATTAACAGAAATTCAATACCTCCTGTATACATAGGAGATACCCCACCCCCCAAAAAAACCAAAAACAAAAACTGAGTAACTCCTTGAAATGGCCCAAGACATCACCCTGAATAACAAAAGAAAGATGTCAGGGAAATGGGAAACCAGTTATAGGAGGTTACCAGTCAAAGCACAACAAACAAGGGAAGGTTGTTATGTAAATTTAAGTACTGACCTTCTCCATTACAAGAGTAGCTTGAGATTTAATCATTTTTCTATTCAAAATACATAGAGAAACACCCTGACAATGAACATTTATCTTATAAGTGCAATTTACCTCACAAAAGGGCAACTTCTTGCTCAATTTTAGAGCACCTCCAATGCCTGCTGTTTTTAAAAATTAAATAGCCCCATATCATCTTTATGCTAAAGATCTCTATTTGCAGGGGAGGAGGATATGTTCTGCCGCCTTCACTTGGATGTACCTCAATTTACTCATGCATTCATCTACTGAAAGACATCCTGATTTAAGTTTATAGTTATGACCAGTAGTGCAACTGGCATCATTGGATGCTGTTTTTGATAGTATTTCAAAAGAGTTCTATAAATACTAGAGGTATGATTGTTGAAACCTAGGGTGAGGTTTGCTTGGCTTGAGAAGACCTGTTAATCTGTCTTCTAATATGGCAGTACATGCATTCTACAGCAATGGAGGAGAGTTCCTTTGTCCTTCACACTCAGCAACTGGTAAGGTCATTACTTGGGTTCAGCTGTATATGTCACAGTGTGCATATGATCCATAAAGAGTTAGTAAATAGATTCTATGAGAAAGAAAATTTCAACTTAAATCATGCTTATTTATACCTCTTTTTACAAGTTGTAAATTCACTGCTGAGGACTGTCTGTACCCAGACAAGAATTTCAGTTCATAGCAACAAAATCTTACATGGGCATAATATTTACTCCTGTTGGATCTGCCCCAGCTATAATGGTGTGGGTAGATTCAAAGCAAAGTCATAATAAGCAATAATAAGAAATAAGAAGAAGAAGAAAACATTGACTTTTAGAAATATCTGATGCCAAAGAAGATGAATAATGATAATAGAGCACTTAATATTTTTTAGGATACTCTGAGATGCTTTGTATCATAAAATGTTTCAGAATCAATAACTTTTTTACTTTATAGCTGGTTTATAAAGCACCCTTTGGAGGCTGAAAAACAAATGTAAATCCAATTTACCTAAATACATTAAAATTTTAATAGGAGCCAAGAAGTTTTTCTATATCTCTTAGGGACAGAAATACCTATCTACATAATGGATTGCTGAAATTCACTCAAAGATTAGTAAATTAAAATTATAGAAAACATTTTAATAGGCTTAAGTAAATGGATTTATATTCAAAATCTATTATCTCAAATACATCCTTCAAATGTAATCTACAGTAGGAGCTCAATGATTAGTATTTCTTTAATCAGTATATTTTTAAAAGATGAAAGGAAGGAACAGCTTCACTAGTCCAAAAGAAAATAAATATCCCAACCATCTTTATTGAATTCATTTTGTTTTCTAAAGTCCTAAAATTAAGATAAGGATTAGGAGAACAGAAATATAAGAAAAATAACTTGGCGTATTTATAGTGTTAATCTGTATTGGTTAAAATGATTTAAAATATGTAAAAAGTATAACTGACAACACTGGAATAATCATTTGTCAGGAAAAAAGAGCTTTTTATTTCTTTACCTCTCTGAGATTTTCTTGACTTCTTTGCTTACGTGGAATGAACAACAATGCTTTCAGCTTTTTGAAGAAGCCTTCGCTCTGTAAAACAAAGTATAATTATATCAAATGTATCCTATCCATCCCCATAAACAAAATTTCTTCTAAAAAATTTAGGAAGGATTTATAGCCAAGGGAACATAGAGTATTATGTTCATGCAACATTGTCTCTGAACCTTGTAACAAACTTTGTTAAAATGACTTTAAGAAACAGGTTCACTTAAAGCAACGCAAGTACCAAGTATAGAATTCACTGGTCCACTGGTCATCCAGAGACAGACAAGTTTAATTGTAAGTAAGCCAAGAGGAACATTACAGCAAACTGAGAGTTGTCTGCATGATTCCAGGCCATTTCTTCAATTATGGGAATGAGTCACCCCAAAGACAATTTCACTTCACTTCAACTCAACCAATTCCATAAACCCATGCGACATTGTTAACACTTACTTCCTTTTAATCTAGGTAACTGTATCTCAAATATGTATTACTGATTTAGGTCTGTGTTATAAAATAAAATACAGCTCAGTTCAGTTAAGTATCCCAATAGCTGTATTGGGATTTCTTTAATTTTTATTTTATGTATCCCAATAACTGTACTAGGATTCTTTAATTTTTTATTCAAAGTTTTAGGAATCAACATGAAAAAATATGACCCCCATTCTATATCATGATACTCGATGATGAGGATCTGAATATAACTTTAAGATAAATCCTAGACTTATTCTGATAGCTTGTTTACTCTTATTAATAGTAATTACTATTATTATTATTACTATCACTTATCTAGTATTTAAGTATGTATCAAGAACTATTCCAAGCATTCACAGGTATTAACTCATGAAAGTACTTCTTGATGGAAGAAACTCCTAGTTATTTAAGGTGTCTGTGAATAGCACAAGGAACATCCTGACTTAATTCTACTGGTTATTAGTAGCTATTTTTTTTTTAAGGAATGAAAACAACACTACCACAGTCTACCTGAGTAACAAAGCAGAGATGACGTAACATAAGCCTTATCAAAGAAGTTTGTTTCACTCTTTCACTACCTCCTGCCTACAGTGGGAACACACATGCAGTGAGAAGCAAATGAACTCTCTCATCATAACTGGGATCTAAACCATTAATGCAGCCACATGAGCTCATGAAAAATGAACTTTTACCCTGTGTAATTCTATAATCTACTCAAATGAATACCAGCAACCAGGAGAATATTATTATTAGTATGAGTAACACAAAATTTAATCAAACCAATTTTTTTAAAGAGGAAAGTGAATTGTTTGATGTGATTTCAATGTTCTTCAAATACATAGGAATTTAACTCTATTAACTATGACAACAATTTGGGGGATTATGTTTTACTGTGATAGAATAATCAAACATAGATATGAACAATAAGCTCAAATTTAATATTGAATATATTAAAATTTCAAACTGGTCTACAAATATATATTATTATGAAAAGATTTAAGACAGCCCTAGGCATATGGATAAAGGTAAATACACCAAAAATGTTGCAGGTGATTATAACAAGGTAGTTAACCATTGTTGAAATAGTTGAAATACAGTTATTGCAATATAGTTGCTGCAATATAGCTATTTCCTTTTTTAAAAAAAGATTTTAAATAACAATAGGATCAACATTCTTGCACATACAAATGCATGCACTTACCCAATTTTTTTTAAAGGAAATGAAGTTGAGCAGGCAGGCAGGCAGGAAGAGAGGGGAGAAAGAATATTTCCTTTTATTTTTATTTAATTACTCACATTGGATATTTTCCCAGAGCCCAGGAAACAAAACCCATCCTTGGGACATACATGAGCTGCATTCCTTTGGAAGCGGCTGACCTAGCCACTATTCCACCAGGGTGCACCTGTCCAATTATTCTTAAGAGGTAAATTTCTAAAACTAGATTTGTGGCAACAAAAGCATACTCAGTGAATTTGAATACATATTGTCAAATTGTCCTCCAAAACTCTGGCTGGAATTTATATTACCACCATTAGTGGATGAAAGTGTCCATTTCCCCATATCCTTAAGACAGGGCGTGCTAGCAACCTTTTACTTAGGCTTTCTTCCAGGGTGACATCATTCTTATTCATCACTTTTATAATTAAAAAAAATAAGATATTAAAGATTTTTCTATTCTTAAAACTAGATTAATTCAAGCTATTTATCATTAAGCTGCAGATAAAAAATACTAACCAAGTTACATTTAGAATAATTGCTCATGCTGAATAATAGTTCATTAGCTGAATGATTGCTTACATTCAAGTAAAACAGTGCCCATTCTTCTGCTCGACTTTTTTCAATGTACCTGAAGAAAAGGTGACATAAAAACATAGAAAAAAATGTATGTGTTAAGTACCTACATAAAGAAAATGCATAAAAAAACAAGCTAGTGTGGAATAAAATCCACTGGAGTAAAACATCCACAGTTAATGTGCAAGTTAGGATCTGGGGAGAAACTAGATCTAAAAACAAGATGAAATTAGTAAATAACAGCTAAGGAGGTTACATGTTGTTCTGACAAATGAAGTTGGAAGATGCTGTCTTGCTTTCTAGAACTTTAATTCCAAAATCCTATTGTCACTGTACACAGGAATGCTTACAAGTACCCAAAACTCTATGTTACGTAATATCTCTGTTGGCTCGTGGTCTAGATGACTGTGATCCAGACCACTGAGGTCAGGGTCTAGGTAATGAAACTAACCATCAACTGTTGTATCCTAGGAAACTTCCAGAAAGGAGCAAAGAAATGAGAGGAGAACAGCACCCAGGAAATACTGTGACTTGCACTTGGCCTGAACTTCAAGAGGCAGTCAATGGTATTTCCAGGCATGGGAGACAGTGTAATAAATGAGGCAAGACCAATGATGAAGCAAAAAGGAAAAACAAAGCTATGTTTTAAATTCCAGACTATCTAAAACTATGGCTTTCACTGTTCTCTCTCTATTGCTTTTGTCAGAGCCTTCATCAGTCTGTCAAGACATTCTAATCAAGTCTGAGCTGGACTACAAGGTAGCAAACCTGAGTCAAAGGGTTAAAATGGGAAGGTGTGTTTCCCATAGTCAGGAGTGAAGAATGAAGGAGACAATGAGCTTGAAGGACAGAAACCAGCTGCCCTACCCACCAGGATATTCCCTCTCCTGTGTCAGTCAGTCTTGGAGTTCTGGGTTTTGACAGTGAGTTTTGTGTGTATGTTTTTATTTTAGTTGAACATTTCAAAGATGGCCTCCTTTAACCTATAATAAAGCTTCAGATTGCTACAAGCCCAAGATTGTTTGTACTTCATCTTAATTTGCCACATGCTTTGGAATCTATACCTTGGATGTTATAGTTATCATCAGTCCAACTCCTTTACCATGGGCAAATGGCAGCCTGGCCCCAGTTACTTCCACTTTCCTCATGGTCATATTCCATGGAAATCCATGTGTGCCTCTATCAGGCATGCTCAACTACTCATGACGGAAGTTCATGACCTCTAAGTTCTTTTCAACTTTATGTTACTATAAGAAAGAACAGATCAGTGGGCCTATAGCCAGGATGGGTGGTATTACGGGGGCTGAGAAAACTTTGAGAGTAATGGACATTATCATTATTTTGATGGTCTATGCTTCATATATATCAGCTTACCATAGTACAGAATTTCACCATGTCAATTATACCCACAACTGTTAAAAAAATTAACATTTCTTCTTAGAGGTTCATCAGTCAAGAAATCAATGAACAAATACTTGTCCATCACCCACTCCAAAGTAGCTCTCTACATCTCTGGTAGGAATAGTTTTCTTGATCAAACTATATTTAGGGAAGCCGTTCTATCATTTCTTTTACAAAAATAAAGTGACGTTTTAGTAGCATAGCTTCCATAATCCATTTCATTGGGTTACTCAGAAGAGAAACTTGCGTGTTACATGTTTGAAACCACTAGATTGTGTGTCTTTCCATAGAAGGATCTCTAGTGAATAAATAATAAACCTCTGAACACTTGACAACTCAATACAGCAGAGCACTTGTCTTAGGGTGAGCTTTGTAGAAGCAGACAGAGCCTGAGATGAGGATTCTTGTAAAAATGATTTGAGGCTCTCAGGTAAAGACTGTAAGAAGTGGGGCAAGCAGGACAAGGAAAAGGAAGATAGAAGACAAAGATGTGGGTCCATCTGCCATCCACCCCAGCCTGATCTCACAGGGAACTGTGGAGTATGAACTAACACTGCATTCATGCATCTGTTTATAGCAGTCATCCTTTAGCTACAGACCAGACCTGAGTCCGGGGTGTGACCTCTGAGATAGTTTCTAGAGGGGTGACTTCCATCACTAATTCTTGAGAGAAGGTGCAGCTGTGAACTCTTGGCAGCCTATAATCCCAAGAGCTGGAGAAGGAGGGCACCTACTGGCTTGATAAAGGGAGGGGGCCGGGGTGGGGGTTTGGTCTGCACAGGGCTCCTAAGCCCTAGTGACAGACTAGACCGCTTGCATTTGAATTAAGCTAACCATGTAACTTAGTCACAAAAAGCTACTTCATGGTTCACCGTCCTCATTTGTAAAATGGGACTAATGATAGCAGTTATTTCATATGCCTGTCAAAGCTAAATACTACAGTGAAACACCAGGAAAGCACTTCATTCAAATGATGTATTTAATTCATTTAGGATCACACATAACACAAAATAGATGTTTGATAAACATGATTATTGTGTCCTCAGCAGTATCCACACCAGGTGTCTCCCTACCCAAGTGACGGAACAGTCAGGTGCCTATACAGGTGAACACCCAAGGGTGAGACCTTTGTCCCAACATTACTTAAGCGCAACCCAACGATTCCTCATCAAGGTAACTGCCTAGAGATATACACACATCCATTTTATCTGACGTTCTTCAAGTTCAAAATCCCACAAGACTAACCTTTTCTGTTTTTCTTCAAAGACTAGGGATGGGTACTTTTGTTTTCCTTCTGTGGGAAAATAAAAAACAAAACCCCTCTCTCACCTATACTGTGTGACCCCAATCAGGAAACCAAAGACTTCCTCGAACAAGAGTTCCCACAAAGTCACACGCCAAACTCGGAGCGACCCTTAAAGTCAGAGTCCCAAGGGCAAGTCTCTGACTCTGGCTGTCTCCGGAGGCAAATACAGAAAATGCAGACTCTCCTCCCCTTCGGTCTCCTAGGCTGGGAAACCCAATGGACACGTCTTACTCACAGCTGACTAGAGCATGAGTCAAAGGCGCGGAGACACGGTTCCTAGGAGAGGGAGGCAGTGATTTTCCTCCCTGGGAAAGGCCAGCATCTTCGCCGAGGTGGGCCTTCCTAGGGTCGCGGGTACGCAGCCCGGTGCCCCGGCTGGTGCTGGGAACCCGCACCCCGAGGGCAGCCCCAGCGGCAGCGGCGGTCCGGGCCGCGGCAGCCGGCACCTGGGCGCGGTTACCTTTTCATGTACAATGTCAGTCCACACACGTGCGCCAGGAGCCCGGCCGCGCGGGGCCAGGGAGGTGGGCCATGACCATCCGCGAGCGTCTGGCTCGCGGATGCCGGGGACACCAGGTGACCAGGCGGCCAGAGGGAGGGGCTCTGGAGGACACGCCTCTGGTCCCACCTCTCAGGCTAACCCGCGCGCATTTTTTACTCTCTCGGCCCCTCCAAGAGTGCCCCAACTGGCTGCGTGGCGAGACCCAGATGGGAAGGGGCGCACGTGGGCGCTGCAGCTGAAACCGAGAGTGCGTGCGGAGAACGAGTGGCGGAATTTGAGCCTCTATTTTTATATTGAAGCGACTAATACAGTGTAATATTTGCATTCGTTCTTAAAATAATCCATGACTTGAATTTAGCGGGAATGAGAGAGACCCTCAGAGTAGCGTTCTGCAGAGAGGTGCTCGTGGGTGCGAGTGTGAGAAGCACAGTTAGGTACCTGGGCGCTTTTGTCCAAAGATGAATTTGTGCCGTGAGCCCACTGAGCCCCGGGTTTGGACCGGGCAGTCGCCCTCCCGCTGCCCTGGGCGTGGAGGGCTCCGCCAGCCGGCGACCGAAGGAGACCGCAGACCCTCACCCTGAATCAAGTTCCTTTGCCCAGAAAGCACGTGACCTGCTTCTTAGCCTACCTGGTGAAAATTGAGAGGGCGGAGGATATAACGCCATAAACAGAACTTGAGGGAATTGGGCGGCGAAAACCCACAAGCACAGCCAGAACTAATGGTTCAAAGGGCCCTAGGAGTTCCTGTACGAGCCTGATTTCGAAATGATTACCTTTTCGGTGGGACATCTTTAAAAAAAAAAAAAAAGTCCTGTTTACTTTAAATGTACTGGGAAACGAAGTTAAGTATACTTTACTGGTAAGTACTACAGCATCATCAAGCATCGGTCACGTAATAAACTAGTGATTAAGAAATTGACGATTTTCACCCGCTCATTCCATTAGAAAGGCCTCAACATGGAATTGCCAGAAATATATGGAATCTGGGTGGCAGTGGGCACAGTTGGGTGAAAATGCAAATGTGGAAGGACATTGCCTTTTTATATTTTCTTGGAGAGAAATGAGTAATGAATTGAGACTTGAAGAAGAGTTTAGTTGTCTCTTGGAAGACCCTCTGTTGTGAAGGGCCCTACCAAAGAAAGACGGTTGCTGAGACTGTATGATGCACCGGGTACGCTGGGTACTATATTGTCTTTACTAAGGGATGTCTACAGTGTTTTATTTTCAATAGTGAAGAATTAAATATTTAATTTGTAATGTTATATTGTCTCAGATAAATTGCTGAACCAGTTCGAAACAATGTTTTATCAGTTAAGATTATTTGAATAAATGTTTTCACTTGCTTTACTTTCCCCTGATAAAATTTAAATTTTCATTCTCTTCTTTTGCCCTAACGGTAATATAGTGTTGAGAATTTTAAGTGTATACGAAATACATAGCTCTTTAAAAGTTCTTTTTGTTTTATCAGCTTTTAACAAGAAATTTTATTAGAAAGTATGGAAATGGTAGTAATGCATGCAAAATGGTAGTGATACATGCAAACATTCTGCATAAATATTTAAAGGCAACAGTTTCCCTTACACACTATGGCCTTTATTATGTTGTCAATTGGTTTCCATTTTAGTATTCTATAAGCCAAAATACACATTTACATATATACTTTTGGCACCTTTAATGTAAAATTAATCCATGTTACTCCCCCCCATCAACCACAGCAAAGTTTCATTCCATCTAAAAAAAAATATTAATACCCTATGATATATTTAAGAGATAATACAAGTACTTTCTACAAAATTGTACTATTTTTCTACTTTTCGGTACATTGAAAGAACATGAAGAATGAATCTTGTAATAGTATGCAGTGTCCAAAGACACAGTAGTGAGATGATGTTTTAGAAGGAACTTTCTGAGGACCACTTTCATCAGTGGTAAAATGGGAGAATCGAATAATCTAAATGTCCAGGACAACTAACATTTTCTAAAGATCAAAAATATTAGCAGAAGGAATCTTTGAACAAAAATAATACATTAGGCAACCTTTTCTTTACCATGCATTCACCATTTTGAAAGATATTTAATTTTACTACTTTGTTTTTATAAATGTTTGATAATTATCAATACCTAGAAAAATTATAAATTGAATTATATGTATACATATATATATATTTAAAACCTCATGTTAGTATTTCTTTTGTTTTAACAAGGAAACTCATCTAAAACAATAAATCTGTAAAAGCCTTTGTTACTTGTATAATTGAATTTATTTTTAAAAAGTCTTATTTTGTGTTGAACAACTGAGATTTTTTTAAACAGGGGAAGGATGCATGGATGAGTACAAGGATCACCAAATCTCTTAAGAGACTCTGAATTTATTTCATCTAGATAATGAGCATGAAAAAGGTAGGTGCAGTTCCCAACACACTGGTTTTCTTGATCAAAATCAGCTGTAATTAATCAGTAGCTCACTCTCCTAGATACTGTAACAGACTTTTTTTTTTTATCTGAGACTGTTCTTCTCCTCAGCAAATGGCTCCAACTTGTCCACATATCAAAGACAGAAATCTGAGATCCCCATTCCAACCCCTCTCAGATCCATTTTCCCTACAGCTATCAGCATGATCTTTATAAAATATCAGTTAGTACATATATCACTCTCTTGCTAAAAACCCTTTAATGGTTCCCATTGGCTTGAGGATAAATTCTCAACTCCCTCATTAGATTTTAAAGGCTTTTCTAATTGGCTTCTGTCTCCTCCTTTCTTCTTTAGCCTCACCTCTTTTTACCCTCTGCACTTCTCACCGCCTGCCTGCCACAGCTCCCTCTCAATGGTACTTGTTAAATAACTCTGATTTCCCCTAGGTAGAGGAATGTCTCTTGGATGGGGAAGGCAACCTGAAATGCTCTTTCTTCCTGGATAGTTCCTACTGTTCCATCAGGTCACCGACTAGAAATTTCCCTGACATCACACTTCTGTGAATCCCAGAGTTAACAAGCCCAGAGTCTCCAGTCAATGCAGAACTCTTAAATATGAGCAGATAAACCAGGATCACCATCTATCTGAAGGAAAGCCTGTAGCATAAAAGACAAAGGGATACGGGAGAAAGGCAACTTGGATAAATAGAGACCCTGTAAAATTTATGCCTTAAATTCATATAGTTGCTGCTTAAGCATATGCTTAAATAGAAAGGAAAAGTTATTTTACCCATAAAAGGACCAAGAAACTATCTGACATCAAGATATACTACAAGGTTAAAATAATCAAGACTGTGATATTGGGGAAAGAATAAATAGATCAATGGAACAGAATACCAAGCCTAGAAATAGACCCCCATAAATATAGTCAACTGCTCTTTAACAAAGGAGCAAAGATGTACAATGAAACAAAAATAGTGTCTTTAACAAATGGAGCTGGAAAACCTGCACACTTACATGTAAAAATCAAGACAGAGATCTTACACCTTTATAAAAAATTAATTTCAAAATGAGTCATCAGCCTAAGTGTAAAACACAAAGCTATAAAACTCCTAGAAGATAACTTAGAAAAAAACATATGAGCTTGGTATGGTGATGCATTTTTAGGTACAACCCAAAGATACAATAAGTAAAAGTAAATGACTGCTATCTGAAATACAGGCAGTCCTCAAATGGCATTGTTTCAATGTAGTTTTGTTATGAAGTTGATGAGAAAAAAAAATCCTGAAGCATCTTTTGAGAATTTCCATTCATTATATTGTTCTGCTTAAAGTCAAGAATCTGAAGTCCAAGAACCTATTAATGATGTTAAGTAAGAACATACTATATGCACAAACTTTTAAAACTTAAAAATAAAACAAAAACCTCGATTAAAGAATTGGCCAAAGACCTTAACAGACATTTCATCAAAGAAGACTTTCAGATGGCAAATAAGTCATGAAAAGATGCACCATATCATATGTCATTAGGGAAATGTAAATTAAAGCAACAATGAAACACCACTAGACACCTATTAGAATGACTAAAAACCAGAACACTGAAAATACCAAATGCTGGTGAGAATGTGGAGCAACAGGAATTTTCACTGGTTAGAAGACAAAGTGGTACAAACACCTTGGAAGACAATTTGGTGGTTTCTTACAAAAAAACTAAATGTACTCTCACCATACAATCTATCAATGGTGCTGAAAACTTCGTCCATACCAAAATATCTAATAATTTGGGCATATAACTTAGAGACACAAAGGCAAAAGCTGAAAGAAACAATTCTAAAAATTGGAAATGCTTTCCTCCAAAGATGGGGAAATGGTGGTGGAAGGAATGCTGTTTTTCAAATAAACTTTGTACATCTATATACCTCCTTAAGTTATGTGCATGTAAAATGTCGATAGTATCTTGTATTTTAAATAGTAATACTAGTGCATTTGAAAAAATTTTGAGTAAGTTGCTCGGTTTAATAGATAACCAAATCATGGAGAGTAATCTTGGCCAAGATAATCCAGACAGTAAGCCTCAGATGAAGGAGTTGGACAAATATGTTTCAACTCAAAATTCAGCTTCTTACCACCACCGTACATTGTACCCTCTAAAAGCATCTTCCTAAACATCCTAAAATAAACTTCTGGGAATTTTTCCCTAAGCTTCTTAAATTACTTTTCTTTGCTGTACCCTGGTGGAGTAGCAGTTAGGGCTGCCACCTTCAAAGGAGTGCAACCCACATATATCCCAAGGACCTGGGCTTGCCTCCTGGGTCCAAAGGGAAACAAACCAATGTGAGCAACTACATAAAAATAAAATAAAAATGCTTTTTCCTCCTCTCTCTTCCTGCCTACCTGCCTACTTGCCTTCATTCCTGCTGTATATTTTCTGTTAAAAAAAATTACTTTCCTTCATGTTATTAAGTAATACTATGGATATTTTTCCATTTTGCCTACCATTATTTAAAATGAGCTTTTTTTCAAATACGAACACACTTTCGAAGTAACATACTTTTTCTAGTTTTCTTCTTGATCTTCATAATTCTAATTGAGTGGGGTTTTTCAGTCTTACATTCAATGTTGCTCCCTAAAATTTGGAGGATTTTGGTTATTGGTGAGTGAGACACTGTCCTTTATTTCCTGCGAAAAGCATTTTGTACTCAATCTAAAGACCTCTCCATGATAGCCTTTATAACAACAGAAAGTATTTGCATTTCAAGTCAGCTCAAGTCACCAGCTTGATATTAATGTTAAAATTTTTCTTTTAGAAATATGACACCATTATAAAGAGCAGCTAGACTAAGCAATAATATATAACTTACTGTACTACAGACTTTAGACTAAATCCAATGTGGGTGATGCTTCTAATAATACTCCATTAGTTATCAGTGAACATAAGTTGTTAGGTATCTGTGAAATAATTCTTTAAAGAGCTGTAGGGACCTGTCATAAGCATATCTTCCAACATTGACAAAGTACCTTTTTCCAAAGTAATGTGCTTTTTAAGTCATCAATCTTATAAATTAAAATAAGATTTATTATGCTTTAAAGCTGTCACTCCTTGTCAGAATGTCATAGATTACTGTGTATGGTTTCTAATCTTATGTGCTTGTCTCAAGTAGGTCGTATGCTATCTGAAGGAAAAATAACACAGGACTGCAAGCTAATAAATATGCATTAAATATTTGCAATAATTAAATGATTAATCAGAATATGGAATTGTGGAATATTTAAGTTGAAATGGGTTACAGGGATCTATGGGTCTAACTATTACTTTTTACAATGAAGAAAATACTAATGAACATTTGAGTAAAGACTTACGTCAGACATTCCATTCACAGCAGCCCTGCCAGAGAGATAAAGAAAAAGAATCAGAGCGATCAAGTGCTCTAGATTACACAGCCAATCAGTACTAACAATCAGACTCCAATCAGAATTTATACTATTATGAAGCCCAGACATAGATGTTAGCTGATTAGCATGTGATCACATGGTTTATTGCTGAAAGAGTCAAGCCTAGTCGTGCTCTGGTGGCTCAGGTGTGGGGCTCATGCCTGGGGAGCATTTCATGTGCAGTCTGGGGAGGGGAATAGAAACTAGAATGAATGACTGAATAGATAGCAATGCCTTTTCCTTCCTCTCCCCTCCTCCCTGCTGCCTACCTGCCTTCATTCCTGTGAGCCTCCCTTCCTTTTTTGTTTTTTTACATCAAGTATAGAATTCAGATTGGCTGACTTCCCAGTGCAGTAACTCATGGTCAGATCCACTAGTGCATATTTTAAGTTAAAATGAGTTTCTCTCTGGTACTAGTCTTAACTAGAATGCCTCATTTTTATATAGTGAAAGCTGAAAAGAATGTACTTGTAAATTTCTGCTACAAAATTGTCTTTCCAAAATGTACCTAAGAATTGAAACGTCAGCTCTACTTTTCTTCCATTTCTTAAATAAGTCAGCAGAGGTTCAGAGAGATGAAGATGCTTATCCAAGACCATCCCACAGCAAAGAGAAGACAGGGAACTGGGACCAAGTCTCTGCCTCCTGAGGCCTTTGTCTCCCCTGCGCTATAAATCCATATTCTAGACATAGCTGGAACTTGCTATTTCTCTGATTACAGTTGTCCTCCCTTATTTGTGGGGAGTTCATCCCAAGACCCCCAGTGGATGCCTGAAACCACAGAGAGTCCCGATCCCTATATATGTACCAAATCTCACCACACACACACACACACACACACACACACACACACACACACACACACACAGTATTTTTTCTATTCATACACACATATGACAAAGTTTAATTAATAAGTTAGGAATAATAAGGTATTAACAACAATAATAACAAGATAGAACAGTAGTAACAGTATACTGTAACACATGTTTTGTGAATGTGGTTTCTCTCAAAATATTTTATGTGATGTTTTCAGATGGTGGTTGGTGGTCGACCACGTATAACTGAGACCACAGCAAATGAAACTGTGGATAGAAGAGACTACTGTACTTGCATTTATATTTACAAATATTCCCAGTCTCTGATTTACTCTTTACCCATCTTTACTATTTTTGTCAGATTCAATTTATGCTCACCCCCCTCAGGTCAACTCTTACCTCTAGAACACTTGCTCAGTAGAAAGGTCTCATCCCTACTAACATTGCCTCTTCTATCACTGATGGATCCTCCTTCCTAAGAGGAAGGGCAGAGGCTGGCATGATTCCATCACGTCGAGCATTGCAGCTACTTTGCCAGTCCCAATAGCAAGTCCAGACTCACAGACCCCCAAGGCTCTGTGCATAGCATGGGATATGGATTTCCCATTAGCTGCCCAAGGGGTCAAATGACACAACAAAAATTGGGGAAACTGACCAATGAGAGTCATAAGACAAGAAGGAACCAATAGAAAAACATGTTTCATTTCCTGCTCACTGCTTCAATATATAGCAGCTCCATATAACCTGTCTGGAGACATCTTACATGACCAGAGTACCAGCTATGTTTTCTTTTGAAGCTGTGACCAGTGCCGTAATATTGATTCTCCCTTTTCTCTTCTTTCTTTCTGTTCCTTTCCCCTCATTCATGCTGACCTAAGGTTGCACTCCCCAATAAAACATTCTCATGAATGCCTTTTCTCAGCTCTTTTCTACCCAATTCATCATAAAAGCTAAACTTTTGGAGGAATAAAACTCTTACAAATTAAAAACAGCTAACGATTTGCCTGTGAGCATACCTTTCTATGTACACCCACCAATTAAGCATCCAGACCCCAACCCCTCCTTCATCAAACTCACACAAAGCCAGTATTCCCTCTCCTCTAAATCAGACCGGGACTAGGACTTGGATAACTAAGGACCACCCATTCATCCCAGAGTGCAGAAATGACTCAGACTAATCAATCCTAAACTGTTCAATGTGCTGTCTTGCTTTTCCTAAAGAGATCATGATAAAGTCTCAGATGATGCTTTCTTCTCCTTCTGCTTCCTGATCCCCCTGTGCTTTCCTGCCTAGCCCTGCACAGAATGATAAGTTTACTGTTTCTAGATCTGTGAATATAAACTTCTTCCTTCATGACAATCATTTCTCTGCATGTTTTACCATAATTAATCACAGCAATCCTGAACACATATTTTCAAGATACCAGTCTAACAGCACCCTTCCTCACAGACCTTTCAGCTCCAGAGAGCCTCTCCTCTAAGTGTCTAACTTATTTTTCTTGTTTCCCCAGTCCTGAGTGAAGAGTAAGGGGAGTTACTGCATCCATGTTAGAGTCCTCTTCCTTTTCAGTTAAAGTTTCTGTAAGGGAGACCGAAAAGAAACAATTCTACTCACTGTCTTATTTTTTAAATTAATTTATTTTTATTATAGTAATTATTCTACACATTAAAATAATTTCCTATGTATAGGTTCTCTATTTCTTAGATCTATGTCAACATACCATGCCCTCCATCAAATCACCATGTGTCCTTCCCCATTGTCCAGTGGGCTCCCCCACCATTGGCCCCCACCCGCCCCGTTCCCTTTTGGTCACCTCACTTCTGTTGCAAATGTTTCAGGGTTGGTTATATTTCATCTGTTCCTTTGTTTTGTCTATTCACATTCCTCCTATAAGGGAGGTCATCTGGTATCTATCTTTCTGCTTTTGACTCCTTTCATTTAACATAATCCCCTCTAGTTCCATCCATGTTGATTCAAATGACAGGGTTTCATCTCTCCTAAGGGCTATGTAGTATTCCACTGTATATATGGACCACATCTTCTTTATCCATTTATCAATGTTGGGCACTTAGGTCGTTCCCAGTTCTTAGCTATTATCACTGTATTATCTTGAGCCTTAGGTCAATGAAAAATCACCAGGCCCAAAACAAGCAGAAACAGCCTCAGCCTGCTGGAGCCTACATCCCAGAGGAGAGCCTCCTCCAAGCTGCCTTAGAAAGAGGATCCAAGACGTAAAGCTGTCTGAAAAATATGGAAAACCCTGTTTTCCAGAGGATGCAAGACCCTCCAACGTGCCTGGGAAGCCACCCAACAATGTGAACTACATGAGAAACTGAGAAAGCATCCAGTCTCCCAGAATCCCAGCCCTTCGAGTCCTGGGAAACTTACACCTGTCTCCCAGCTGTGACAGAAACTAGGAAGCTTCCTGCATCTCCCCTGCCCACCACTCTCACCCAGTCTACATCAACACAAATCCCTGACCATTCAGTGCTCATTGCCATCCTTGAGTTTGGCCCCTCTCCTCCCTTGGAGAGTGAATAAACCATCACTTGCTCACAAAGCTTTCCACTGCTTGCTTGCTTGTTAATTCTTTCACACCCACACTCTGGCCAGCTCCACCTATAAGTTCCCTACACTTTCTTTAGATCTAGTCAATCATTCTTCAGATTCAGTTTTCTATGTCAAAAAAACTATTGTGTTTTCTGCCTCTTGACTATACCCTAATGAAGACATCATTTTATGGTTAATCCCGGCACTTAAGTTTACACCAGAGTTTAATAATTTATAAATAACTCATGAGATATTGCCAAGGTGGGGAGCACATGTGTGTGGAATAAACCCAGCTCGTAAAATTTCTGGGAACTCAAAGAGATTCAGATCTACTTCTGATGGGTCACTCTCAAGAAAATAATGTTAATTTCCTCCTACCTGCCAAATCCTCATCCTATGCAGCAATGATATTTTAAATATTCACCTTTTATTAAATCAATACTGGAGACACATCCAAGTGTTTGTTGTCAATAAAGGTCATGATACATTTCTAATCTTACAAAAATCAAAAACTTCAAAAACATTTATCTTTATCTTTTGGATTGCTATAACAAAATATCACAAACTGGGTGACTTATCAACAAACATTTATTTCTCATGGTTCTGGAGGCTAGAAGTCTGCAATCAGGGTGCAGCATGATCAGATTCTGGTGACAGATCTTTTCCTGTTGCTAACGGCTTACTTCTCCGTGTATATTCACTGGCTCTCTGGGCTTCTTTTAAAAGCACTAATCCCATACATGAGGACTTTGCCCTCAGGATCTAATTTCCTTCTAAAAATTAACACATTGTGTGTTAGATTTTAGCATATGAATTAGGGGGAGAGGGGAACAAATTCAGTTCACAACAACAAATAAAACAGAACACACTTGCCCTAGAGGAGACTTTACAAAATGACACACTTATCTTCCTAGCACCTATGCATCCTTCATTTATGTAGCCATAATTGTGATGATGGGGAGTAGGACTACAATGAAGTAGATAAAAAAAAAGTGCCTGGGTTCTAATTCACTTATAACTGATAGCACCAAGTGCTCATTCACCGGTCATCCATTTGTCAAACATGGAGAATGAGTGTCCATATTGAGGGAAAAGACTTTATAGTCAAGCATTGATCACTTGAGGAGAACGGCAAACTAACATCCAGAACAACCATTTCCCCTCTCAGGTGGGGTCAAGGCTTTTTAAATAGGCTAAGAAAAAAGGGCTTGTCTGTGGGAAAGGGATTTGGGAAGGAGAGGTGCATTTGTGGGGGCTATTGTTTTGTTATTATTGCTAGCTATCCTGGGCTGCATCACCTTGACCTTTGATTGTGGGGTTGGTTATGTACTGGTGATAAGATTGATTCTAGGTGGGCAGCTTTTGACAGAGAAACAGGCTAGTTGTTTTGTTAATCACTGAATTTGTTAAATATTCATTACTATTTCATACTATCTTGGTGATCTTGGAAAAGCATTAACTTCTTTGAACCTCCATTTATTTATCTGTCAAATGGGGTTATTAACATTATGAACTCAATTTATTGAATATTTACATATGATCGAGAGGCAAATCTTGTGCTAAACATTCCAGAATATACAAAACAAGCAAATAGTAAAACATGGTCTCTGTCCTCAAGGGGTTTATAATTAGGAGAGAACTGCCATTGAGAAAATGGTTTTTAATATTCACAGATCCCAAGAGGAGAGGGCATGCCCTGCACAACATAGGGGGCCACGTAGGGAAGAACTGGGGTCTGTCAGGAGGCAGAGGGAGAGGAAGAATCATGGGCAAGAGTCTTTATGATGGTTTCCACCAGAACGAAGCATGAGACAGGCTAAAGCAGATTTAGGATTTTGAGTAATTTCAACAGACTCTGGGGCACAGGGACTCCCCGCAGTTGTCTGGTGCTTGGCTCTTGAGTAACTGTAGTAGGTGGCCCCAAGTATGAGAGTTCAGAGCTGAATAAAGAGAATGATGGGGGTATGAACTCTGAATTGGTCGGTCTGCATTTAAAAGATGTGCTCACAGATGAGTTTACTCTCTCAGAATTAGCTAACCCTGTGAGGGGAAGTTCCTCCAGGTGGGCAAGACCCCAGATGTCAAAATGTCAGAACAGATACTGGTTGTAAATGGTTAACACACGTGGTTGATACAGAGAGCTGAGCAGCCACAAGGCTCGTCCAAAAACAAGTTAGAGCCCGCAGCCGTGACGGCCCCATCCTGTTTCAGCAGACGTGGAGACCCAGATCCTGTTTTGAGACCCTCTCTCAATGCCAGCCATACATTTATCCGCATCCTGCGCCTGCACCGTCTCCGCTGAGACTTCCCGTTCCCATGGTCCCTATTCTCGTCCGCACTCTTCTCTCAAAGAAAAGCAGCTCTCTGACGGTCGTCGCTTACCCTATAAAGAGTGTACCAAGACCGAAGTCCAGTGGAATGCTCCCTCGGCGGTGAGCTTTCCCGGTCTGCGCAATAAAGGGGACAATAAAGTCATGCCTCAGAGTGTGTCAACCCCTTTGTCTTGATCTCTTTCTCCATGGGTCTATCAGAGAGTTTAGTTTCATATCCCTAGTGATGCGGGGTGGGGGACGGGGGTGGGGGATGGGGGTGGGGGTGGGGGAGGGGATGAGCTGAGACATGCTAATGAGATGCTGGGTTTGTCTAGAAATAATTCGTGGAAAGAGTCCTAGATGCAGGTTGCTAAGGGGAGATACCCTGTCTCTGGGGTCCTTACTCTTAGATGTCCCCAGTTCTGCGAGTTAGTTTTCTACTTGTACATCTGCATACTGTCCTACAGATCCCAAGCTATGCTGTCCCCACATCACCTAGCACCTACCGCAGTACTTTGTACGTAATGAGGAGATACTCCACAAGAGTCAGGAGTTGGGTAACTCTAAACACTTTCTTAGGTATCAGCTCAGTGGTCACTTTCTCAGGGAAACCCTCTTGTGATCCCTCACTCTTGTTGAGCACCCCTGAGGCAGACACTTCAATGCCTGGCCCAACCCCACTGCAGGGAACGAGGATTGACAGCAGGCAGCCTTCAGAGATTGCCTTTGGGAGCTTGCAAATAAAAGTTAAATAAGCAACCCTTTTAAAAATTAAACTATTAAAATGAAAAGTGAATCAGAGTGGTTACTTCTTTCATGGCAAAGCTACTCTAAATCATAATTAGTGTTCTTCCATTTCAAGAGACAGATATCCAACTTGAACTTGCTTAAGGAAAAAAAAAAAGAGTTCTCATTGGTAACATGACTGGAAATCTGTTTTTAGGCAAGGGTGTATCTAAGGAATCAAATGATGTCATTAGAATTCTCTCCATCTTCATTTGTCTCTCACATCTATTTCTCTCTATGTATGATCTCATCTTTTTTTTTCCCCTACTGAAAATAGCCTCTCTATTATTGGGGACAATAGCCTCAAGCAACTTCAGCTTACTTTAAACTTGCAGCTGTTGATCCAGCAAGGAGCAAAAAACCATCTCTCACTCCACGCTCCCCATACCCCTAAATCTCTATGTGAAATTTTGCAGAGGAAACTGATCAATTTTTTATATCAGTCAGACTCCAGTGCGAAGACAGAAACCACATCAGTCATTTGAACAGGAAAACAAGAACGCAGTTACTAACTTTAGACGTAGAATACATGAACCATAAAGGACTAAGGACTAAGGGATTCCCCTCGCCCCTTTAGGATGAAATTAAGTCTTCTCTGAAGAAGGAAGAGCTAACACAGGAACTGGAAGCCTGTCAATATAAAGAAACTTACCATAGGACACTGACCAGGCCAGTCTACAGAAACAACTTGCCATCATAGGAAGGTATGGGCAGGGTGCAAGTGGGCTAGAGAAGCCCTCAGCCAGAAGGTATGGCTGGTTGCTGATAGGGACAGCATGGTCTGAAAGAACAGTTAGACTTCCCCTAAATAAAATTAATGGAGGACCAGAGTCTGGAAGGGAAGTATCTTCCTGCTGCTATTTCCTGGCAGGGGCACTCCATGGCCTTTGATTGGTAAAGTTTAACATTCCTCTACCAGCCAAGGAGAAATATTTACAAAGCTCAGTTCCCAGATCACAAAGCTTGCACAGTACTGACTAATCACTGTGACCCCGGGGAAGGAGTCTCATTAGCCCAAACTAGGTCAATAGAGTCAGCTAAAATCCTACATCATGACTCTGGCTGAACCGCCTCTAGTCAATGCAGTCATTCACTGTTTAACTGCCTGCTTACACTCTTTATTTCATTTTTTGTTCTTTTTATTTATAGCTAAATTGCTTTAACCTTGCTTTATATCATTTTTTTTTAAAACTTATTTTGCCTACTTGATAAGAGTGCTGTTTGGTTGCTGATTTATTTTCTCTTGGGTTTCACATGTCTGTATCTTAGCTGTCTCAGCTGCCTAAGCCACAAAGGCTATGCCTATTGTTGTTTTTTAATTGAGGTAACTTTGATTTACAAAAAAAAATATGCAGATGTGCAGGTTTACTATTCATCAAAGATATGATAACATCCAACATCCACCACCACATTTCTAACAGTATTCCCCCACTGTCCACTGGACCCCTGCTACCCTTTGCTTCACCACCCCCAACCCCAGCTCCTTCCCTTCTGGTCATTTCAGTTCTGTCATCAATGTCCAAGGTTAGTTTTTGTTTTGTCTGTTTGCTTTCATCTTTATATTCCAGTTATGAGTGAGATATGCAATATTTGTCTTTCTCCTTATGACTTACTGCTCTTAGCAGAGTCCCCTCTAGTTCCATCCATCGTCACAAATGGCAGGATTTCATCTTTTTGTTTTACACCTGAATAGCATTTTATTCTCTTTGTATGCCACATATTCTTTTTCCATTCTTCTGTCAATGGGCACTTAGGTTGTTTCCACATCTTGGCTATTATAAATAATGCTGTGATATGTGTGTGTGTGTGTGTGTGTGTGTGTGTGTGTGTGTCTTCAAATTTGTGCTTTTGTGTTTTTTGGATAAATACACAGAAATGGAATAATGGGATCATATGGAATTTCCTTTCTCAGTTTTTTGAGAAATCTTCATCCTTCTTTCCAGAAAGGTTGCACTAATTCACACTCACGCTAGCAGTGTAAAAGTGTTCCCTTTTCTCTGAATTCTCACCAACACTTGTTCCCAGTCTTTTGGATAATAGTCATTCCCATAGGTGTGCGGTGATAACTCAGTGTTGATTTGATTTGCATTTCCCAAATTACAAGAGACAGGAATGTCTTTCTTGGGCCTGTTGGTCATCTGTATGTCTTCTTTGGTAGAAGACTGCCCATTTTCTATTGGATTTTTTTTCTGTTGTTGAGTTTTATGAGTTCTTTATATATTTTGGATATTAACCCCTTTCCAGATGTATGATGTGCAAGTATCTTCTTCCATTCAGTAGAGACTCTTTCATTTTGATGATAGTCTCTTTCACTGTGCAGAAGCTTTTTCATTTGATGTAGTCCCCCTTGATATGAATGCTGTTTTCAAGGGATGTGAAGCTTTCTTGAAAAAAACGGCAATTATAAACATCCTGAACAGGCTATCCATCACTATAGATACCTCTCCAAGATCTTCAGTCCCCCGGATCAAAAATGACTGCTAAGCAACCAAAGTTCTAAAGAGAAAATGACCCTGAGTATATTTAGAAGACAGGGTCCCTCGAATTATGAAGATCCAGCTCTGATACTTCTTGACTTTGTTGGAAGACTAAAAAAACAAGATATATTTCAGTATCCAACACAGAGCCTATCGCTGATTAGTGTTGATACTGTTCTTTTCCCTTCTGTCCCGGAGGTCTCACGAGGACTTAGTGATGTGAAGACATACACAACAAAAGCCTTTGCTTAAGAGAAAGGGCTTTGAGACACTGGTCTGAAAGAAGACACAGAAGTTGGGTCCTATCCTCTATTTGCAGAGCTATCACTACCTCCTCATGCTGAAGACAGAAACCTTAATAAGAGAATTTTGATTCAACAAACTCCCAAATAGGACAACTCTGTAATTCCACAGGACTAATTCATTGATATATTTTGTGTTCTGTGCAAACCCACCATTTCTACACTTTGTGAATCCGTGAAAGGGAGAATCAAATGATTGTTTACATTCATTATCATCTTGTTCCTTATGGACAAGTAGGACACTTACTCTCAGATTTCTTAAGCAAATAATTCAGTGGCTGCAAAAGGTTGTAAACATCTTTAAGTCTAGGTTGGAAAGTACTTAAAGCAAATTTCCAAAATTTAAAATGAAAAGAAAGAAAATAATAAGAATAAAACTGATTTGGACAATTTATAGACTTAGAAATTATATTCCACTTTACTAGTTGTGGGTCTTTTAGAATCCAGATGTGTTAACACTAAGGTTAATTAATCTCTAGGTCTAATATGCAGAGCTCTTTTCTTCTGAGTAGTATGCCTCTCTGTACACTTAGTGGGCTGTATCTACACAGCTACAAGCTTTATTGCTTTATCCACACTGGTAGATTAGCTGGTTTTTGCTAGTAAAGCAATAGGTATTAAAAATGTCTTCCCTTATGTGTTGCTTCCCTTTTTGGCTCAGGCCCAAGACTCCAGAAGGATGGGGAAGTGTGACGATCTTCATGCTGCCAGGAAGCTCCATAGGGATCCATGAAACCAGAAGCAACATGATAAATGGTAGAAGAAAGTCCATCTGGACACAGCCTTGGGGGGTCAACCCTTTTGGAGACACTTCCCATGCAAAGGGAACTGTGCCGGGAAAAGTAGGCACTGAAGCAAACAGCCAAATTCTGCCATCAGGAAATGTGTTAGAATACAGCTGATCAATTATGAAGAGGGGAAGAATTATAGTCTTTGTACACCACGATGATTGCTTGAATTTTATTGAGGAAAATGATGAAGCTCTGGTTGCTGGATTTGGTCATTGGTGACATTCTTAGAGTTTGATTTAAGGTTGTCACAGTAGCCAATGTGTCTCTTTTGGTCTTATATAAAGGCAAGAACAACTTAAATGAACAACTAAATAAATAAGTCTTCTTCCTGCTTGTCTTCTTTCCTACCTGCTGCCTGCCTGCCTGCCTTTCTTCTTGCTGTCTTCCTTACCCAAAGATAGATAAATAAATAAAATAAAATGAATAAAAGTATTTCCACAACATTTTTTTTTTATCCATTTATCTGTCTATGGGCATTTAGGTGGTTTCCAAATCTCCGCTATTGTAAGTAATGCTGCAGTTAACATAGGGATGCAGATATCTCTTTGAATGAGTTTTTTGTTGTTGTTGTTTTTATTTTAATACTCAAAAATAAAATCATTGTACTATATGGCATTTCTACTTTCAATTGGTTGAAAAATCACCATACTGTTTTCCATATTACCTACACCAACTTTCATTCTCAATGATGTTGCATGAAGAGTCCTTTTTCTCCAAATCTTCCCAACACTTGTTTCTTGTATTTTTGATAAGTCATTCTCACAGGCATGAGGTGATATCTTATTGGTTTTTGATATGCATTTCCCTAATGATGCTGATGAACATCTTTTCATGTGCCTTTTTCTAGTCAGATTTCTAGTTAGATGCTCAGTCTATTGTTCAGTCAGATTGTTTTCTGTTATTGAGATTCATGAGTTTTTTAAATGTATTTTGGATATTAACTCCTTGTCAGATATATGAAAAGACACTTCAATAGCTCTATTAGATATCACAAAGAATGCTTTGGGGTTATATGTATTGATTTTTTATAACTTCTGTTGAAATAAGTCTCCCAAGATTTAGTACTATATTACTCTTAATAAACTAACAAAGAAACTAAGGTCTCTAGAGATTTTCTACTTATTTCCATTTTTAATAAGTTATCATCTGTGCTTCTTTTGAGATTGAATCGTCCAATTCTTGATAAACTTAGATGTTTTGATAGATTCTTATGGAATAGGTAAGAACCTTAAGGCATTTGTTAGATATTAATATTACTTTTCCCTATGACTGTTAATGAAATGGATAAGATAAGAATGCTTAAAACAATTGGTAAATGATTTCTAAACACACCTAACTGATAGCAAACATTTTATTCTGGTACTATGAAAAGACACTTTGTCAGTTCCTGAGTCTGTAATTTCAATGTAGACCATACTGGAATATATAGCCACTCTTTTCTCAAAATCTTCCAAAGAAAGTTGTAGTATTTCTTCCAGAAGCTTACTTGAGACGCTTACAACTAAAAACCATGATTTCATGGCAACAAAACAAGTGGATACTGAATCAGAAGTGATTGGTAAGGCAACTCTCTATACCAGCTGTGAGAAGGTATCACTGAAAAATCAGCTATGCCAAAAAATATTAGGTCAGTAGACTGATTTATTTCTTTGCTCTTTAGTATGTCTTTATGAATAAATTAGTAAGTGAATGCAAGAAATCCTATGCTGTTTTAGGCACTGCACACCACATATCCTGGATATGTGGCAAACAGCAAAAACATGATAACTACCCTCATGAAACTTACAATGTAGCAGAAGCAGGGGAAATCACACAAATTAATATCTAAACATTTTAATAACAATGTTGTTAATGAGTTTATCTGATTGTTACACCAGTCTTCCCCTTACCCCCACTCCATATGAAGGCTAAAGCAGCCAGGAAATAATTTTTCCCATATTAAAGCTGGAAACAAATTCTCACTCATTCCTTGGGTGGAAGTAGAAAGGAGTTGTATCATATTGACTCTACTTTCCACCTTTCATATTTAAACAGATGACAGGGCTTAACGATTTTATTATCAAATATATTTTATATTCATCCCCACTTCTCCATTTATTTATTTAAAAGCATAGTATTGTTCTTTTTATCCAAATTATTTTAAGACTTCCAGAATCACAAACAGAATAGCATATTAAATTAGGAACAGACCCTGGCAATCATTATCCAGAAACTGAGGTTTGAAAATACAAATGTTTCACCTAGAACCCCAAAATTCAGCCTAGTCACAGACCTGCCATTAATCTTTCTTTAGAACAGCCTAGAGGATATCATTGCTGGTCTGCTTGTAGTCATTCCTATCCACTTCTTCCTTGTTAAAAAAAATTCCTCTTACCTGAGAAGTGCCCAAAATGATAAATATTTGCTTTTTCAGGGATGGCTATGTGACCAGTTATGGACACCAGATGTAATTAGAAGTCGGCTGGATGGTTTGCCTCTGAAAAAAAAAGAAATCATGAACAGCTCTACACCATTCCCATACCACCTGATTCTTTCTATCTTTGTTGTTGAGTAGCAGAAATCGGAAGACAAAAATACAAAAAACAAACTAGCAAACAAATCCCACAACATCAACATCTGAGGATGAAGGATCAGAAGCATTTGGGACTCTCATTCATTAGCCCTGAACTAAGCTTGCAGAGCTCTTATTATGAGAGATTGGTTAAAGTTTTTCCTATTTGCAACTTTATGTCACAGATTCTTTTACCCGCAGCTGAGTGCACCCAAAAAGAACTATGGCATTGTTTATTTCTTTTTTTCCATCTACCCCACTAAGTTCCACAAGAAAAAGGAATTGACCTATTTTTTTCCTTTGTTTCCTTGGTCAGTTCCTAGAGGAGAGTCAACACTCAAAAATTGTTTAGTGAATGAATGAATGAATACCCAAACATATTTATTGACTCTCTACTTCTAAATAAAAAAGTCCTAAATTTTCAGCTGTCATCCAAGAACCTTCATGATCTGGCCGCAATCTATCTTTCCAGCTTTATCCTTCATCTTCACTGAATTATTTACTGTCTCCCAAACACTCCCTGTTCTTTACAGATACAATGCTTTTCACTCACCACAGCCTTTCTATAGAATGCACTTCTCCTCCTCTCTACTTTATTTTCTTTTATTCTTCGAGTTCTAGATATTCTCCCACAACACATTCTATGATATTTTCCAGGTGCAAATATCTTTTCTAGGTACACCTCTCTTCTGTGTCTTTTGTCATTTTTAATTATTTGTGATACAGTTATGATTTAATGTGTCATCATTTAAATATATTTAATTAATAAATTAATGACATATTTTAGAATTGAATACATATTTAAATACACCACAGTATTTAAGCGTATTTATGATGATTATTGGGCATACTTATCTCTATTAGAGTATAAGCTCCTTGAGGACAGGAAATTCACTCTCCCAAGAAATAAATACAATGCTTTGCCCCTGCAGGCAATTTACCAGTAAATGACCTAGTAAATTTTCCTTTGTGCTTAAAGGAAGAAATCCTATTAAAATGAGCTCATTTTAAAAATAAGTTGAACCCAGGAATTGTTGCTGACTCTCATGGAAGCAAAGATTTATATGAATTGAAGGAAGGGAAAGAAAGGAGGAAAGAGACTTGTTGGAAGTGTCAGGAGCAAGCACTGATGCTTTTTCTCTTGCCAATGATAGCAAAGTTCTTAATGGAAGATGATCCCAATCAATAGAGCCAGACAGCTGATTTGTATAATGGAATCAAGCTGAAGTAGTGGTCTTCCTCTGCAGAATGATGTGATAGAGGAAGAGGCTACTAGCCGAGAATAACCAGGGGACTCCACAAGTATATCTGCTGGTGTTCATAAATAATGTTCCCCATCAACGAACCACAGGAGAGCTCCAGAGAGCAGCTTGCGTGAGCCTGGATGCCAAAGAGTGACGGTGGGGCCAGTGCTGCGGCGGTGCTGCAGCCGCCGCTGAACAGATGCCGCAGTGAGGGGTCTGACCGCGCTGAGCGCGCTCGGAAGCCTGGCTCTGGCTGGGCATGAGAAGTTAAGAAAGTGAGGTTTGGGAGGTGGGCAGGATTCACCAAAGAGCTGCAAACCAAAACAACAAAAAAATCCAGGGAGAAAAAAGGAAAGAAAGGGTGAGCTTGAGCCAAGACAGCAAGCCAAGTGGAACTGGAGGAAATGTCATCATTGGTAAAGGAGGACTTGGAGAAGAAACTGTTTAAGCCTCTCTCGCAGAATCTGTATGAGTTTATTGAAATAGAGTTCTCCGTCCAGGACAGGTACTACCTCTGTGTGTCAGGTAATCTATTCTTTCTGTTACCATTTCAAAACATAAATAACCCCAGGTGCTTGGATGACAGAGGAAAATGTTTTCTCTTTATTTGCCTACACGATAATGACACGTGTCTCTTCTCATGATAGAGTTTAATGATGCCAAGTTCAGGAATTTGGAATCTACAGAATTTTCTTTTAAATGCCAGAAGACAGAAAAAAAATATATTAAGAACGTTTTGGTTAACACTTTGGAAATGAAACGGGGTGTGTACTTTTTCTGATTTGATTATTTTGTCTCCAATCTTATTTAATTCACTTGTAGGCAATTTTGTTATGTAAGAGCTCAGCTCTCAAAATCCAACAGAGCACTCTAAACTTTTAAATATGTTGGAGGATTGAGTTATATGGCTTTACTTCCAACCAATCTGAACAACCATGGTTCTTCTTTTTCATGTTCTGAAAGAAAAAGGACCTTCAATTTTATTCCCAGAATTTACTTAGATTTCCTGGTGGTTTAATTTGAAAGGATAAATGATCTTTTAAAGGTTATTTCTCTTACAGGAAATATCTTTATAGAAACAATACTTTAAAGATAGAAATAAGTTCATGAAGATGGAACTTTAAGAATATGGGAATGTTCCCTAAACTATTTAACTAAAATAAAGAGTTTTCCCTCATGTTTTAAAAATTCATGAAAATTATCCTAAGATAGGAATAAGTTTTTGCTTTAGGTTGTGATTTGCATAATCTGTAATTTTGGGGTTAAAATTAGACAGAAATGCTTGTGCCAGTACTGAATTTATTATATAGCATTCATTCCCTTTTCCTAATGTATGTTTTTCAACATCTTTAGGGTTAAAGAAAGAGTTTAGAAACTCTAAGTGTTCTTATAAACTTTTCTTTTTTAAAACACACACTTCAGCATTTCTGAAACCAACTTGTTAAAGTTCCCTTCCTGAAAATTGTCTTAGAAGGTCTTTCAAAGAGTTAAGAGGGTATTCTGTATGAGAAATAGAATATATTTAAATAAAGTGCTAAGACTTCTTTAAAATTATATCATTTTCATGAGTATAGCAATATTTGCTCAACATTAAGGATATTAGTATTTCTCCAATATTTTAACTAGCATATTTTGCAATATAAGTACAAATGGTGGGAATTTGCATATCATCAAGGTGAAAAACTTAAACCAGAAAGAAATCAAATATGGAAAAACTTGAAATAAAACAATTTTAGAAACTGTATTGCATCCTAGTCATCAAATCAATCATATATCTTAAGGTATTTTAAATTAAATATTGGAAAAATTGCCTATTCCAATATTAACATTTAATAACTTATATCTGTTGTAATCCTACTTTATAAAGTTAATCATCATGTAACATTAGTATACACATATTTTTAAAGAGATTTATTTAAGGTCACAATAGTGTATATATATACGAATGTATGTATATAGATACAGAATACATACAATTTACCAAATATATCTTAATGCCTCCCTCCAACTATGTAATTAACTAAAACTGAACGTGTTCTATCTGGCATGAGGTGAGTCTCCTAGAACTAATTTTTGAAAACAGACGTAATGTTTTTTATACTGAAGTTCTCAAAAACATTCTGTGGACTGGAGTCACCTGCTGTCATCTTTCATAAATTACATTAATTCTTTTAACTAGGATTCACTAACATGCAGGTAGGCAAACTCTTTAGGGTGAAGTGCTGTCATTTGGAAAATGTAGAATTGATGGTCGCTTTCACTAGTAAGATGTAATGATTCTGTAATGTAAGAAGCAAGGAAAAAACAGGTGCCTGAGATGATGAAGAAAATATTGTGATATTCCAGGTAAAAGTCAGCATTATAAATCATATTAATTCACTGACTTTTCACAATTCTCCCCTTTAATCCATTCGTCAAGATGCACGTTTCCCAAATGCAGCACCTCTTTATGACCATTTCAAATACATTTAGACAGAACAGTAATTCAAAATAAAGTCAATGAGATGCTGGATAATCCTGTCTCTGACCATGCTTCACTCAGAAGTTCTCATTAATTTGAATCAAACAGGTTACATCACAGTTACTGAGACAGGTAACTCCATGTTTCGAAGTTGTCCACCTTCAGGGAGTAGAGGAGCCTGTTTATATCCATTTATATTCAACAGTCAAAATTCATGAGAATCTCGGGTCCAGAGTAATCAAAGTCCACCGTGCAGCTTTCAAATTCAAGAAGATATGTTTAAATAAGATAAACTTTCTGTTGATCTGATCAGAGTCTTCTTCAGGGTCTCACAACCAATTGATTGCGATTTACTGGGTTTTGGTGGTGGTGGTGGGTTTTTGTTGGTGGTGGTTGTTCAGTCGGGGTTTTTCTGATGTTTTTGTTTTTGATGCCTTACCCGGTTGGTGTCAACAATCAGACAACAATCAGACAGTATCTGCAGTTCACTAGGATTCACTTTGGGGCTTTCCTGGCACCTCAGTCTCCTCTCACTTAGGGATTTGCATGACCCTTTCTCCTGGTGAGCAGTCTTCTCTAGGTCAGAACAGCAGTATCACTGGCAGTTCAAAGAAGCATCTTAGGAAGGAAGGAGGAGCTGTATCACACGCCAGCACTAGAAAAGGATAAGTCACTTATGCAAGGAGGAGAGTGAAAGTGAATTAAAGAAACTCTGAAGGAACTAAAGGAACAGAAAGCATGAGCCAACACTGAATGGGAAATAGCAGGGCTTGGCAGAATGGAGTTTGGACTGATTGGGATCAAACAGAGCTGGTGTGAAACCCAGCTCTTTTTTACCTACCTGCCAGCTGTGAAATGGGACCAGATAACTTCTTTAGCTTCAGTGACGACATCTCTGAAGTAGAAATACTAACACTGACATCTGCATAGAGTGCTCTCCTGTTAAATGCTAACTAGAAAAAAATAAACATGGTTAATTACATTTCTAATAAATAAAAGGTAGGATTTATATTTCTAAAATATACAGTAAAGTATATTTACTGTAAAATCATATATATTCAAATGTAGATTTTTAAGTATACTCATGTATTTAGAAATACATTTTCCACTCGCAGATATTAATTTGAAAACAAGTGGCATTTGCTTGAATTATGGAATCAGGATACTTAAATTCTACATATATATTCCATTTTGATGATAATGCCAGAATGGAACTTATCCACAAATCAGAGAATCTAACAATTTTTTCAAACAGTTTACAGAAATAATACTAACAATAAGAGTGTTAAATAAGTTAGTAAGAAAAAGAAATACCACAGACTGGGCGACCTATAAACAACAAACATTTATTTCACACAGTTCTGAGCTGGGAAGTCCAAGGTTGTGGTTTGGTGTGTGGTGTCCCCATCATTTGGCATGATAGAGGGGCAAGCCATCTTTCTGGGGTCTTTTTAGAAGGACACTATGCCACCCATGAGGGCTCTGCCCTATTGACTTAACCAACTCCAAAAGGTCCAACCTCTTAATAGTCAACATATAATATTTCAACATACAAATTGGGAGAAGACAAACATTTAATCTATGTGACCCGTAGATCCCAATAACTGATTTTGTAGACCTATTTCTAGAAAAAAATATTACTTGAAAATTCCTTTTTCTATGCAATCAGTAATAGCCTTCTCAACAATCCTGGTACATTATCAATACATTGAAATATTTTCACTGAGGTTTCTTATCTCCGATAGTTCACAGAAATTCTCCCCTATTATTTAGTTTCAATGAAACAATTGTTTCAATGAAATAATTATGTAAAATTTGTATTATAAATTAACATTTATTTATTTATAACATTTCTGTGCAGTTTAGTAGTAAGCTACTGTTTTTCTTCTATTCTTCCAGATTATATTGGTTCAATTGACCAATTCTCTTTCCATTTAGTCTCATAATAGTGATTATTTTACCAGAGGAATAAAGGAAATTACTGATGACAATGTTTATTTTGAAATTAAAAGTGAAAATAAGTGGTTGGCATAAAGGTAAGACTGTAATTCTGAGAATGCTAATAAAAATATTAGAAGTGAAACAGGTTCTATAACTCACTTAGCCCTTCATAATTAAATAATGGCACCTCTGATGCTACTGAAACCAACTCTCTAACATTTGACTATATAAACCCATTTCTGTTTTAAGGCAATGTGAGAACTTTCTACTTTGCCACTGCATTAATGTGGAGATGGCCATTTAATTTTAGCTGGCAGCGGAGTTCAAGCATGGAAATTAGGGATTGGGTCCACTCCAGCCTGAGAAGATATGCTGGCTCTTGGCTAAAGACAATCCTTGGAGCCTCTTTGGCTCAAAAGGAACCTATTTTGCCAAATTAAGGAGACTGTACTGCCTCTGTGCCTCATCATTGTATCAAAAGACTAACTTTTAAAGCCAGCTTCTTTTTTTTTAATGTTAGTGGGAAAGTGATCATTAATGTAAGAAAACTGTGTAACTGGTAGATACTGCTTTTTTGACATCTTTTTCCATTCCTCCATCCAGCCCATTTTAACAAAACCACCCACGAAAACTTTCTAAAATTTAAAGTTCAGTCTGTATATTTACTTAAAATCTGTCAGTTACAACACGCCACGCCACACAAAATTTCCAGAATAACATTTGAACTTCTTAACCTAGCGGTCCAGACCTTTCAGGAACTAGTTCCTATCTAGTCTGCTTCCTACCATCACTCCATTCTCGCACTTCACCCCAACGATACCAAATATTCATAATGACTCAAAAATGTCAAGTATTTTATGCTTTTGCACAAATGCTCCCTTTATTCCATTTTTATTCTGCATATGCCCACTGCCCTCTGCATCTCAGATGACCTCCTTCAGGAAGCTCTGTCTGACTCCCCAGTTGGATGAAAATATCCCTCCGTCATGTGTCTATTTACTCTGTTCATGCGTCATTCACAGCACTGTGCTCTTGTGCTTTCTTTCTGAAGCCCCCACTCCCTGTAACCTCAGAGACAGCAGGAACTGGTGCCTTGTGGGAATTGTATTTTCAAAGCCTAGCACAGTGTTTTGTACACAAGGGACCCTCTGATATCTACAAAATTAATGAAATAAATGAATGGGTCAACAGTCAAAAGTTGGTTATCATCACATGTAGATGAGTTAGTAGAATTTTCTTCAAATTATATTTCCATAAAGAATCATTATTTCTCCACATCTTTCTATTCCCATCCTCTCCCACCTCCTAAGTAGAAAATGGGGCAGCTCATCAGAGCAAGAGCATGGTCTTTGGTTCTGAGAGAGACTGTTTCGGAACAGATACAATTGCCTTCTAATGGAAGGAACTGTCTCCAAGATCTTGTCCTTTATCAACTGTGCCTCCACCTCAGTGCACCAGCCTACTGTCTTTACTTCTAATCCTTTCCTCTTTCCAAAGCTAACATGTAGACCAATTGAGCTGGGCCATTTTTAGGGCTAGAGGAGCGTGCATGGCCAGACACCCACCAATTTTTTGCACACAATTTCAGGAGGCTCACAGATCAGAGCCAGCCTGCTCACTGGAGATTAAGGTCTGCTGCTGTAGGTCCTCTTCAGGACATGCCTCTCCATCACTCCCTCTGATCAGAAAATATGCATTCCCTCCTCTGCCAAACTCCAGAATATGTGTTCTAGATCAAGCTCTAGTCTTTCTTCCTAGTTCTTTTTTCCACCCTCCTAACCCAGGAACTGCACATAGTGTGCACGAAGGAGTTCTCTGCAAAGCTGCCTTCTGCCCTCTACATTCTAGAAAAACTGCCCTCAGGGAGGAAATCAATGCTCTTCCCCAAGTCAAATTCATTGCCAAAACTGAACTCTAGCTCCTCAACAAAATGATTTCACCGGATTGTCTCCAAATCTTTGAAACTCTCTGTCCCCTTGATACAGCATTGCTGTTGGCTAGTCTCCTTTCTATTGGTCCCTCCTCAGACCTTTGTGTCAGTACCTCTTTCTTCTCCACTTCGTCTCACCTCTTTCCTTATTTCCTCTGCTCTTTTCCCTATAAACCTAGTCTCAGAAACCTGTAAACACACACACACACGCACACACACACACACCTGTATCTCCATTCTCAAAGTATTAATGTCCATCTCATTCTCTTCTGAGACAGGTTGTGGACACTACATTTGGATGTGAAAAACTAAAAGCATTTTTCCAACAAACCAGCTCACCCTCTTAGGTTCCTATTTTGGTTTCCACCCAGTGTTTGGTCCATCCAGTGTTGCCAATATGCCACTTGAAATTTTACTTGGATCTGTCACTTCTATTTTTAATGCTCACGTCTTATGCCTACATTATAACAAAACACATCTTTAAACAAAACACTTTGTTTAATCACTTAGCCTATACTTACATACTTTTTTTTAAGGAAAAGTACAGGTAGGAATAAAAGTAAGTAAGCGGGCAGGCAAGAAAAGAGAGGAAGAAGCATTTTTATTTTATTTTTATTTAGTTGTTCACATTTGTCAGCCTGCTCCCACAACCACCCCTCCCCCAATCACCTGTCACCAGTCTCCGGAGGTGAACTCAGGACCCTGAGATGTACATGGACTGTGCTCCTTCGGAGGCAGTTGACTGACTGCTACTCCACCAGGGTGCACCAAAATTCATATACACTTTTAATCTTTCTATCTTCTGACTGTATCTCTCTGATGTCCACTGTACAGCATGAGAAATTTGAGGTTTAGTCTCTCTTGAGATTAAGTAATGTATTCAGGCCACACTATAAGAAGTGGATTAAAAGTCTCAGACAATATCAAACAAGTCAACAGTAACTGATGAAAGTACTTCTACATCAAAAATCTCAGAGCAACTTTTTTTTTTTTTAAAAAAAGCATTCATGATAGTATTTACTATATTGCTGTGTGAGTAAAACTATTTACTTTCCTGACTTCACTTTCTTATATAGTTACAAATTTAAATTTCAACTAGTTCTGGAAAACACTTTAGCACGAACAATATGCAAACACTAAATCTCTCCTTTCACGCCCTTAATTGAAGCCCATTCTCTACCACCAAGTTCAGAGCTTAAAGCACATGGCTCAGTGTTCTAGCTGACAGTACTACAGCAATATGTAATGACAATGTAGCAAAATTGAAGTTACCACATTGAGCAAATTTGGAGGCATATTCATGAAGGTTCAGATACATCAGAACTCATAATTGGATGCACATATAATGTAGATTCAAGATCATAATGTGAAAAGAAGGTACATGAATACTGAAAAGTATAATGATGGGCAATGTACCATCTAAGAGTTTATGTAAACTAAATCTTTTTCTGTCCTACAGTGACCAAAAATGAAGAAGTAAAAATATTTATGGTGAAACACTACAGAATAGGTTTAGATGAAAAATATGAAGTGACAAAAAAGTGGTCTTTGAATGATCTGCAGAAGATTGATGGGAAAGAAGCAGATACTGTAAGTATAGCACTTTGTAAGAGAGATGTGGGATCATTATATTGAGATCTAAATGTTCAATATCCTATTTCATATATTCTTGGCATATTCTGAGTGTTGATTACATGTTTTTCTTAAGCAATATGTTTTAATCTACTTGGATGATCTAGTGGTTTTCATGAATTTAAATTTTAATTTTATCTATTAAATTTAAAAGCATCTTTCCCAGAAGCTTCTTAATTGGTCAACACAATCTCCCAGTTAATCCTGAAATTTTAAATATATGATACTTTCACCATCAACCTCTAAGCACCCTAATTTCCTCCATACATTTTGAGATTCCTTCCATCATCTTCAAATTTTCTGTCAGTGACATTTGATCCTCTAGAAAGATCAATGACTCTTAGAAATCCTACAGCTTTAGATGTGAAGAGGGAAGGGGTGGGTGCACACTTCAATCTCGCAACTTGAGCATTTGACAAATGGTGTTCCCAATGTTCTTTTGACTCTTCTACTGGTGAAGAACTCATTATCACACTGAATTGCCAGATTATTTTAAAATTTCCTACTTAAGCTGAGTCAAAATCTTCACTGTCACATCCTTGTTTTGCCATGCGGAACAACCTAGAATAAATCCAATCCTTTCACATAGCAGCCTTTCCAATAATTGAAACAATTACACTGCTAACCTCCAGTTTTCTCTTTTTGAGGTTAAATGTACCTGTTTTATTCTTCAAAATAACTTTCATGTGAAAATCAAATAAAATAATATATATATGACAATACAAACATTAAAAATAATAGCATTGTTATTTTCCCCATGACATTGTCTCACTACCGTTCACTACTTTACTTGCTCTCTTTTAGGATGCTTCAGCTTTTCAAGAATTAAATATAATACTTCAGAATCAATGTAATTAGATTACATTTCCATTGACTTGGATTCCATATTTCTACAAACACTTAACTGAAACCTCAGGTCTTTTGTACATGAATTGCCATTTAACCTGACCTGCCATTCCTTCTTATACAGCGTAAAATCTAAATAAAGGCAATTAGTCATCTGGTTTATACCTCTGGATTCTATCTCCCTTGAACTTGCTAGATCTACAGTGCTTAACTACTGACTCTTGTGACTTAGAATGCCCAGTCACTTCCGTCTCTCATCCCATTCCCAGATTCCCAGTGGGTAATGTCCTACTCAAGTCTCCCTGTCTCCATAGCCTAACTGCATTGTGGATTACAATGTGTCAAAGCCATTATCCTACAAAAATTTTCTATAATGTTATTTCAATTTTACATGTTTAATCTATCATTAATCTAAAAACAGAAGTCTGACTCTTAAATTCAAATACGAAAATACATATGGGTTTATGTAGGTGTACATATAAAACCAACCAGTACTTTTAACTATAATAGTTTTTATGTGATACATTTTTTATTATTATGTTCTTTTTTATTCTTTTATATCATTGTCAAAATTTCTATACTGTATGAATTGCATCAGAAACCAATGTCAAATTCACTAATCTGTAATTTTAGCAATTAACTTTCCCTACTTCTTTTATTGATCCATTTTTCTTTTTTCTTAAGTTCTCAACTATCACTGATTGTCATAATTATTTTCTACATGTTTTGGTCAGTGCCTGAAGACATATTCATCAAATCTGTCACTTAGATTCGTAGGAAGCAGTTCTCTGTTTTCTCCTCACCTCTGTTGGCTTCAATTTCATCCCAATATTGTTGAATTTTTCCCTTTGCCATTTAACAATCACTATCCTTGATAGTAAACTAGAAACAAAAGAGTAGTTCAGTATTTGTATTTTCTTCATCACTTTAGGATTCAAAATATTAAATTACCATAGAAAAACCTATGTTATCAAAAGAGTAGTTCTCTTAAAGATTTCTCTTGTATGGATAAAGCAAAAAGATCCCAGTTGTTATGGGAATTTCTACTTCTCTCTCTTGGAAGTGAATTCTCAGGAGCCAGCATTTATTATATTTTTCTCAATAGCAATGATTCCATTTAAAGAGAGCAATTTCAAGCCAGAAAGTTGTCAACTTTAAAATGGAATGGAGTTGAAGTTGAAGTCAATTTATAAAGCAGAAATCAAAATGACTGGGGATTTGGAGATGGATGTGGTGCAACAAGAGAGAGGGAGGATGAGGGAGCAAACGCTGGGGTTGGGCTCTGCCAATAACTGCAGTGTGACATGGATTTCACCTCTCTGGAAAACTATGACCTTGGATATAAACAAGAGATTACTGAATGACCTTTGAGATTCCTTTGAACTCTAGAACTCTGTTGAAAAAAAAAAAAAGAAAAAGAGAGGGAAGGAGTGAGGAAAAAAGGACAGAAGAAACTTTATTTTTGTTTTATTTAGTTCATTTGTTTCGTTTCTTTAGTACCATGTATGAATAAATCATATGGCATTTGTCTTTCTCCACCTGACGAATTTCACTAAGAATAATACACTAAGCATAATAGGTCCAACCATGTTGTTGCAAATATCTATATTTCATCTTTTTTTAATAGCTAGATAGTATTCCAATGTGTATATATACCACATATTTTTTATCCAATAATCTATAAATGGGCATTTACAGTGTTTTTAGTTATTGGTTATTGGTGTGCCCTGGTGATTTAGCATTTTAGTTCACCAGGTGTAATCCACATATATACCAAGTTCCCTGGTTCAATACCCACCCTCGGAGAAGGAGCCAGGATGAACAACTAAATAAAATAAATAAAGTGCTTTTTCCTCTTATTTCTTCCTGCCTGCCAACCTACATGCCATCATTCCTACCTGTGCCTTTCTTTTATCAAAAAAAAAAATTTCTTGGCTGTTGTGAGTAATGGTACAATGAGCACAAAGGTGTGTATAGCTTCTCTTTGAATTAGTACTTTAGTATACTTTGGGTTAATATCCAGAAGTGAGATAACTGAAATTTCTATTTCTAATTAGTGATCTTCACACTACTTTTCATAATCACTGCACCAATTTACATTCCTACCTACCACAGTGTATAAGGGTTTCCTTCTCCACAATGAAGAATATTTTCCACATGATGAGAAGCAAATGTTTCAGAAAGGAAACAACACAAGAAATGTGATTGGCATCTGGTAATGGAATGGGTGTGATTTCCTTGTATTGAGATTCGCTGCAAAATAATTCCTTCAAGTTGCAATTATGACATAAAGGGGGGAAACTGCCATGTGTAAATAGGGGAGCACTGTATTTTAGATCACATCACCTCTGGACATTTTATTTTTAAAAGCATTGCTTTACTTTTTAATTTCTAATGGCATAAAGTAAGGTAGTATTAACACTACTGAAACAATATTTGGGAGATTTGGGAAAATGAATGATTATTTATTAAGCTCCATACTAGGATGTTTATATAGTTAATCACCTGTAAATATCATAGAAACTTTATCTAAAACAAGGAGGAAAGTGAGGGTTGTATTCGAAAAGTACTTTACCCATGGTTATATCAGAGAATAAAAGTTGTCTAACTTCAAAACTCATATTGTTTTTCCTGTCTCCTGCAAGAATTTTCTTATTAAAAAAATTACAAATACATAAGCTGTTTCTATATGATATCTAAATAATAAATGGTAACAAATTATTAATACTCTTGCTTGATCCCTTTGTAACTCCAGGTCATTTAGGGTAATGTTTCCCCCTTCTTCTCTTTTCATAGGAATACTCTGATATACATTTGCTGTGAACTTAGTAGTTGCCATGGATAAACATTAGGATCAGAAAGACAAATAACGCAAAATCTCTGCCTTCAAGGAAAGTTAAGAATTTGATAACAAATGTGAAAGTATTTTGTAAACTGAAAAGCATTTTATAAATCCAGGACATTATTATTATCGCTACTATTAACAGCAGCAATTATTATTATTTTAACAGGTAGGATCTAATCAGGTTTGATGTCTACTATTGCTCTAAACATTTCCATTAAAGGAATATAGAAAAGACTAGAGCAATCCAACAGGCAAGCTGGATTAGTAAATTGTCATTTTCAGTAAAATGACTAAATGATCCTTGTTCTTAATCTCAAAGGCAATTCCTTGAGAGTACATACAACGTCTGTAGGTTGGTATTTGTAGTGTGCCAAAGACTAATTAAGCCACTGGAACAGTACAAGGGACCAGCCTCCTAGTACTCTCCTTTTCTCCCCTCTGTAAGTCTATAAAGTGGTTTTAGTTTCTTCTTCCATTCCTACCCATCCTCTCAAATTCACTACCCTAGCAAAACTAGATACTGTGCATTCTGAGGCATGTTTTATTTGTATAATTGAAAAATCAAAGATGGTTCAAAAACAATCTCTCTCATAATTGTTCTTTTAAGAAGAAATATAATGTTGGAAAGCACATTGGTAGGTTTTAGAAACGTTTTATATTGACACTTTATAATCAGGAAGCATAGACAACAGAATATGAGAGAATCCAGGAAATCTAGCTGATTTTCTGGCTACAAACAAAACCATGTCTCTCTTTCTCTTCTAGGACAATCCATTTTTTGATCTGCACTTCAAGAAAGTGTACAGTTTGGAAGCATACAGCTGTGCTTCTAAATATGCTTTTGCTCGAACTGTAAATAAGCTGAATCATGCATATCTTAAGAAGGACTTACAGATTGTGAACTTTGATTCTACTTACATTAATGATGATTCCATCTGGTCCTCGAACAACAAGGATTGCTTGGTTCTTATGCGAATATGTTTTTATGCTTTCAATCTTCTGTGCTTGTCCCTGTGTCCTCTGCCACTTTGAAGGTGTTCACATCATGTTCCTTTATCAGTGTTCTCTGAAAATTGTTCTGCAAGTAAATCTTGATAGTCATGATTTTATTTTCTCCTTCATCAGTGACAATTATTTATATGAAAGTAAGTGATGCTTTGTGAATTGCAGTGAAATGTGTTTCAATGCCATCACTCAACATTTGAGACTTCTGCCTATGTGTTTCTTGGTAAATTTGGAGTTGGATAGTTTATACTAGATTGGTATTCTATTAAAGAATATCAAGAGGTATCCTGAAAGACCTGAAAAATGAACAGGCATCCTGTGTTCATAAATTGAAAGATTTAATATTGTAAAAATGTCAGTACTACTCAAAGCAAGCTATAGATTATATGTAATCCCTAATCAAAATTCCAATGAAATTTTTTTTGCAGAAATGGAAAAGTTGATTCTCAGACTCATGGAATTACAAGGGACCCTGAATAATCAGTCTTGAAAAAGGAGTAAAATTTGGAGAATTCACACCTTCTGGTTTCAAAACTTGTTACAAAGTTACCGTAATCAAAGCTGTATGTTACTGACAGAAGGAGAGACCAATGGAATAGAATTGTGAGTTTGGATAAATTCATATATCTATGGTTAGTTGATTTTTGAGAAGGTTCCAAGTTCATTCAAAAGGGGAAAAATAATCTTTTCAACAAATGGTGCTGGTACAACTGGATATATACATGCTAAAGAATAAAGTTGGATCCCTATTTTGCTTCACATGTAAAAATCAACTCAAAACGGATCAAAGATTTGAACCTAAGGCCTGGAACCATAGAACACCCAGAAGAAAAAGACAATATAGACTTTTATAATATCAGAAGCATCAATAACAACAACAAAACCATATAAATTGGACTTCATCAAAAAGAATTTTGCGTCAAAAGACATTATCAAGAAAGTGAAAAACAAACCTACAGAAGGGGAAAAATATTTATAAATCATCACTTTTTTATAATGTTTTAACACACCAAGTAAATATTCCCACAACTCAGTAAGCAAAAAAAAAAAAAAAAAAACCCCGCTTAAAAATGTACATTTTTCCAATGAAGATACGCAATATCACAAGAAAAGATACTCACCATTAGTCATTAGGGAAATACAAATCAAAACCACAGTGAAATACCACTTCATATTCCCTAGGATGGCTATTAAAACAAAACAAACCAAAAAGTGTTGACAAAGATATGAAGAAATTGGACCCCTCGCATCTTGCTGGTGGGAATTTTAAATAGTGTAGCCAGTGTGTAAAATAGTTTGATATTTCCTCAAGAAGCTAAACACAGAATAACCCAATAATTCTATTCCTAGGTAATATATGTATGAATTGAAAGCAAGAATTTGACAAGATGATTGTACACCAATGTTCACTGCAGCAGTATTCACAATAGCCAAAAGATAAAAACAGCTCAACTTTCCATCAACAGATGAATGGATAAACAAAATGTGTATGTACACACAAAGAAATATCATTCTGTCATTATAAAATCAATGAAGTTCTGATACATGCTACAAAAGGATGAACCTTGAAAATACGTTAAGTGAAATACACGTGACACAAAAGGACAGATACTCTAGGGTTCCGCTTATATGAAAATAGATAAGATAGAGGAGGAGGAGTGGGAAGTTCATTACTGAATGATTACAGAGTTTCTATCTGGAATGATGAAAAAATTTGGAAATAGATGGTAGTAATGGTTGCACAATGCTGTGAGTATAATTAATTCCACTGAATTGCACATAAAATGGATAAAATGGCATTTTTATGTTATGTATTTTATCATAATTTAAAAAATAATAAAATTATATGCTAAAGGCATTGAATTGTACCCTTTAAACAGATGAATTGTATGTATATGAATTATATCTCAATAAAGTGGTTAAAAAGAAAAAAAGGAGTCCTTAAGTCTACTAGAAAAAAATGGGTGAAATTTTTAGAAACTGGGAAGAGGAAAACTTCCATTTATCACTCAAATTCAGAAACAGTAGAGCAGCAAATGGTTTTTATAATAATGCATACCTGAAACCTATATAATGTTATGATGCAATGTTATTTCAATAAAAATATTTTAAATAATAATGGAAAACTGGAAAAATTACAACCTATATAACAATATACTAATATTCTCCATATATAGAGTGCTACTAAATTTAAGGGGTTAAAGAAACCAACAACCTTTGCTGGGAAATTGGCAGAAGATATGAATAGACAAACCATAGAAGAAGAATTGGAAATGACACCTCTGAAAAGATACTCAACCTTGCCCATAATAAAAAAAATTCAAATTGAATCTACAGTGCAATCCCATTTCTTCAACTATTCCATGTACAAAAATCCAAAATTTTAACAATATTCCAGTGGATATGAGAAAGCTGTTTCTCTCATTCATTGCTGTTGGATTGCTAAATGGCACAAATCCCATAGGAGAGGCATTTGACAAATATATTGCAAAACTTGTGTACACTTATTTTTTAACCCATCAATTTAATTTTATTTATAGGTCTTTATCCCAAAGATGATTGACAGATACAAAAATGACAGACAGACGCATAGGCATAAGACATTGTTTATAAGAGAAAATTATATGAGACAAATATCCTTTGCTAGTAGGTGAATTGAATTTATTACGGTACATACACAAAATACAGCACAAAAGTGGAAAATAGGGAAGACTTCAAGCATACCCTGATTGGAAGCTGTTGGCATGGCGAAGCTGGAGGTGGGCTAACTAGAAGTAGGGTATCCTAGGTTATTGGTTAAAGGTGTGTACTTGGCCTTCTTTGTTTAGTCCTAGATGGGAAGCACAGACCAAAGTTAGGGAAGCTGTCAGTTGTTAATCAAGTCTTGGGCGTTTGGAGCTCATTGCTAGAAGGGTTGTTATTTGATTTCCTGGGCCAGTTGCTAGAGCTGTGGACCGGACTTCTACTTTTATGTATAATCTGACAATTATTGCTTTGTGTATTCAGAAATATCTAGATTGTGGTGGCAGTTATATGACTACATACACTTGTTAAAATTCATTGCATTATTTACAGTAACCAAGAGCTGGAAACAACCTGTTACATGACTATTACACTTGTTAAAATTCATTGCATTATTTACAGTAACCAAGAGTTGGAAAAAATCTAAATGCCCACTGACATGTGAGTGGATAAAGAAGATGTGGTATATATACACAATGAAATACTACTCAGCTATATAAAAAAAAAAAGATAAAATGCTGCCATTTGCAACAACATGGATGGACCTAAAGAGAATTATGCTTAGTGAGACACATCAGAGAAAGAAAAACACCCTATGCTGTCATTCATATGTTGTATATAGAGAAATAAAGCAAATGAATGACCCCAATCAAACAAAAATAGAATTTTAATTTATAAGACAAAATTTGTGGTTACCAAAATAGAGAGGGGAAGGGGTGGTCAAATTGGGCAAAAATGGTCAGTTATAAGGTGAAGGATAGAAGTGAACCGTTAGTGGTGAACTTAATATAGTATACATAGATGTTCATTTAAATGATGCACACCTTAAAAGTATTTAATGTCATGTTACTTCAATAAAATTTAAAAAAGATTTTTTTTTTGCTTAAAGAAATTACTGATTTTAGGTATGGTGCAGAAAATATACAAGATGAATATGGGACAATTTGATGTACCAGGGAGAAAGGAAGCTATCAAGTTCTATTGATCAAAGGACACAGATGTCTAAATGGGATAATTAAAGCATATCAAAGAAAAGGACTACAAGAGAGTGGAAAGGATGTATGTAAGTGTGTATACATACATATATATGAATTTCATAATCGTAAACAACAAATGGAAGGACTAGGATGACACCATCTAAATCCAGTGAGCAAACTCTACTCTCACTAAAAGTGCATCAGCCAGTCTTAAGTTTTAAGAGCTGAGTTTTCAGAAATATGGGGAATCCAGGAAGAGCAAAATGACATCCAAATATTGAATAGGAAGTTATGTAGCAACAATGATTCAATTTCCTTAAAAAATTGATAAAACAAAGGCACTCTATTATTTTATTTCTTAAGCTACAAGGGACTTATATCATCCAAATACAACACTTAAACATTGCTTAAAGCTTGATTCAAACATATCAGGTATCAAAAGACAGTTTTGAAGCATGGAAATTTGAATTTGGAAGGTATTAGATATTAAAGAATGGTTGTTCATTTTAAGTGTAAAATGAACATGTGGTTTAAAGTCCTTATAAGTTAGATAAAATAGTTGGATACCGGGCTATTTACTGGTGAGATGGCATGAAGCGGTGATTTATTTTTTAATGCTCCAAGAAGAAAAAAAAAGGAAGACAAAAATAGGACTGACATAATCATTCTTGAAACTGAATGGTGACTCCATAGGTATTTGTTATGATTTTTTATAATAACGCATCTAAAAACTTACATCTGTCATTCTGAAAAATGTTGAAGGTCGTTTTGAAGTTCCATGCTCCTATAAAAGTAGCCAGAGTTTGAGAAAGGCTGGGCCATGGAAAGTACTGGAAGAGCTAGGACATTTTGTAGTACCAGAGGATAAGTACTCACACAGATAAAGACACACACACACACACACACACACACACACACACACACAAATCGATGGGGCAAAAAAATGTAGGAGACAATTTTAAATAGCTCCCAATGGCTGGTGCTAGTACAAACTGAGCTATAAAACCAATAATGGATGTATTGGAACATAATCCAAAAAATAAATACCTATGAGTCCATACTGTTAGAAATGAATGAATAAGGAATGAAGGGGACAACTTTACTGGTGATACAATTCAAAACAGTAAAAGTAGAGGGAATGAGAAAAACTAATAAATGTAGGGAAAATTAGGGAAATGCAAGATCATTAAAATACAGTATTCATTGCTGTGGGCAAGATCAACAAACGGATGCTATGATTAGAAGGTGAATGTTTAAGGGAAAATAGGATATTTTCATAGCTTCAATATGTCTCTCCTAAAATATCTGTTGACCAAAAAGGGAAAAGTAGTAACTTTACAGTGGCAATTATCTGATAGACACCCCTTAACCAGAAAATCAAGTTAATATCACATCACCAACAGTAACAAGACATGTCACTGCTGTGTTGTCCCTGACATGATACACTGAGAAAGGCACATCACCTTTGTAGCATTCTTCTCCAAAATCTATAACCTTAACATAATCATGAGAAAATCAGAAAATCTAAATTGAGAGACATTCTAGAAGATACCCTCCTCAAAATTATCAAGGCCATGAAAGATAAAGAAAGACTAAATGTATTAATTTGTAATGACTGCCTTGACCAAATGCCGTAAACAACAGATGTTTACTGTCTCACAATTCTGAGAGCTACAAGTCCAAGATCAAGAAGATGGGAGTATTGGGTCCTTTTGAGGCCTATAAGGGAAGGATCTGCTCCAGACATCTTCCTTGGCTTCCATCTTTGCCAGTCTTCACATCATCCTCCCTCTGTGCATGCATCTTTCTTTTCATGAGGAAAACAGTCATAATTGGATTGTAGCTCACCTTAATGATATAATTTTAACTTGATTACCTCTATAAAGATCTATAGTTAGATAGGGTTATAATCTGAGGTTAGGATTCAAGATACGAATTTAGGGGCTGGGGGAGACACAAATTCAACACATAACACTGAGGAACAGATTGGAGAAAACTTAAGGCAATATGACAACTAAATGTAATGTGAGGTCCTGGATGGGACTCTGGAACAGAAAGACAATGTTGATAGGAAAACTGGCAAAATCTGAATACGATCTATAATTTAGTGACATTATATTAATTAACTTCTCAGTTTTGATAAACTTACTATGGTTATGCAAGATGTCAGCACTAGGGAAAAGAGGGTGGGAGCTCTCTGTACTATCTTTGTGATTGCTCGGTAAGGCTTTTTTTTCTCAAAAAATTGAAAACTTATTTGAGTTGATTTCTGTGAAGTAGCTAAATGATAATCAGTATATGCAGACAGCATCAAAATGTGGGAAAATGCGTTAGCTGAATATCACTCCTGAAACCAAGTCACGTGGCACCTAGCTGTCTTAAAAATGAAATGCCCTCTAGTTCGAGAAATTAAAATACCTTTTAATCAAAACAGAGTTCAAATGAAGATATGCTAGAAAAATCTCAGATATCCTATGTCAACCTTATATTGTCCTCTCCAACTAATAAAAATCTGTCTATATAGCACATGTGTTTATTTCTCAGGGTAAAAATTTCAAGTTGTAGTTAACAGAAGTGACCGCTTCCTGCATTGGAAAGATGTCTTTTTAGAGGAAATAAAAATAGTTTCTAATTCATCTTTGAATTATATACAGGAGGCACTAGAGTTATGAGTAGTTATTTTCTTGACATATAATCCTTGTAAAGGAAATCTGAATATTTAGGTACTGAATGAAAACTTGATTATATCATCATTAATTTATGTTTCTTCTCTTTCTGCTTTGCCTTCTCTGTGTGATTTTCCCCCATTCTTTTTGTTTACTTCTTATGCTAGCCAAAATATTTTTCTCTACATTACTTTTTTTTTACCTCTTTTACCTTAGCCAATGCAAGCAGTTAGGAACTCTTAAGGCCTCGGTCTCAGGACCAGCAGAGAGTCAGCCCTATAGGTATGCAGGGTTACACCACACGAAAGCACCACATCTATTGGAGAGTCATCTCTATCATAGACATAAATTAATTTAGTTGATAATTTATAGGTGAAACCCACAATTTCAGATCACCTGACTGAGTTCAGAGCAGTGAGTGAGAGCTCTCTCCTTCATAGATCCCCATTTGGCTCTTCCTGCATCTTTAGGGTGACTGGGTACAACTGATCTAGGCTGAACGGGGATGGGCTGGGCTCCAAGCTTCAGGTCAAGTTTAGGTTTACTTCACATCTCCTTCTCTCCTTAGACCAACCAAGAACCCAAAACTTGTTCTTCCTATGGTCAATGAGAGTAACACAAAAGCAAGTCTAATTGTGCAGGCATATTTCAAACTTCTAAGCACATCATGCCCACTAGTAATTGACCTAGGCCAAGTTCAAAATCAAAAGGAAAGGAAATATATTCAGCACACCATAAGGTCATAATAAGAATATGTGAATATACACTAGGAATACAAGGGAAAACAAAGACCAGTAACTTAATCTAACAAACTCCTCATGTTGCTTTTCTTGCTCCCCTGCTACTCTCAGGATTTCAAGTCCTCCTGATTTTGTGTCCTTACCTAGTTGGAGTTTGGAGAATTGTTGCTAGCAAAGTGTGCATTCTGCGTGCCAGGAATCTGGAAATTTCCTGTAGGGGAAGTTATTCATATTGTTTAATAATATACTAAAATTTTATTTTGCTTTCATTCAAATTCATATTAAGGCATTGCATGGACAAGGAAGTAATAGCCCCATAGGATGGATATGTCCAATGATCATCGGTTTTTATTCTAGGTGAAACTGGTTCATTTTTAGGTTCCTCATGGAACATAGTATAGTACTGCCCAATAGGTGTTTTATAAATATAAAATGGAGATTTAATTTGGAAGACCAGATTTATTTGTTGTAATAATGGTAAATAAAAATATAAAAATAAATCTTAAAGGTATTTCTTGGATTGATAGTTGCCATATTTGCCATCTTCAAATGGTACTCATATTTTTAATCCTTAAAAAAAGGTGTAAATAAGTCTATAATTCTGTAAGTTTATTGACTGATTACCCTTTATCACTGGTTGCAGAAGAAGTTGGAAAACTTCCAGTTTTTAAATAAGTAGAACAGGTCCTGATCAGAGAACTGAAGGACACTTCGACCATTTGTCTCTGTAACTTACAAGTCATTCATTTATGCAATCTTTCTCTTCTAGGGAATTTTGAGCCACGAAATTATGAATTAATATAATTATTTTCCTTGATACTGTAGGGGCGCTTAAAGAGACTTTTTTTTTTTTTATCTCATGTCATATTTTTAAATCACCTAATTCTCTACACTAAAAAATCCTATTTAAAGAAAACATTATTAAGCACAATAGTGGTTACCAGGTTCTGAGGGAGGGAGGAATGGGTAGTTATTGTTTAATTGATACAGATTTTCATTTTTTTTAAGATAAAAAGAATCCTAGAGATGGATGATGATGATGGTTATACAACCACATGAAGAATGTACTCACTTCTGAACTGTACAGTTAAAATAGTTATAATGGTAAATTTTAGTTTATGTGTATTTTACCACAATGAACAATTTGAAAACAAAAAAACTTCACTGAAAATGTTAAGAAAATAGACAATCCAATGTGCTTTCCATTTTTCCACTCTTAAACAAATAACCAGATAATAATTAAAAAAAAAAAAAAACCCTGAAAATTAACACTGGGGAGGATTTAAACCAGATAAAACCATAATTCTCTCCAAAGCAGATATTGACAAGCTCCATTATGTTTCACTAACAAGAAAACATCCATATTGCAGACATCCATATTTTCAGAAACAAATATTTTATTTCAACGCTGCTGATGGAAATTCGTTTGAAAGAAACTAAGCTTTTATTGATGGCTAGTCCTAATATCATGGTTTTTGTACACTGTTCTGTTATAACCATTCCAGGCTGGACAGCTTACTGCAGACCACTTTTAGTGAACTTCTCCTAACAATTACACTTGTACTTTTCTGTTTCATGATTTGATTATCCCTGTTTTTCTCACTACCAACCTTAGATATTTTGCCTGAAAGACTTAAGATTCTAGGTAAAAAACTTATTACAGAAGTACCAGATTTCACATACAATTCTAAAAGAACAACAATCTTAAAGATTGTTCCTTGCCTCTCCCAGAAACCCTTGACTTTCAAAGGTCTTCATCAATGGTAAAAATTATTTATATTACCTGTTACTATGTAATGACAGAAACAATAACAACCTTATCTTTATGCAGCTTAACTGCTACCTACCAGAAAATGACTGCTGTTTAAACACATATTACTTAGTATATATGAAAATGCATCTTCTCATTGCATTTTATCCACACAAATGGAAATTTAATAACTTTGGGGGATAAAGGAAGGTTATAAGATTCATTCAACAATCAACCTGATTTTCAATAAAGTTCATACAGTCAAGCTGGTATAATCACTTATGTTTATCTTGATTTGCTTTCACTTCCAGGGTACAGGTCTAGGCTTGCCAGCAGCATTGCTCCTGAATTCCCCAAGTGCAGAGAGGAGAAAATCCTGTGTCCCGTGTTTGACCTGAGGGTATTACAAAGTCACGCTGAGAATCTTTACCCTCTACTTCAAGCCAAAAAGAAAAAAGGTGTACATTTTTGTCCAAGAATTAGTTGAGAGATGATGTCTACCGTTCTACAAAAATCTTTCTGAACTGTACAGGGCACTTAATCCTGTGCCTTTTATTGTAATATCACCCCACGATACATACATTGAGCAAGGCAGCTGCATTAAAAGCTTTTGGGATGCAATGTGGTTCTGCAAGTCCAACTTTGCCTTCCTTGTATTTGTACATCCTACTTTTATGTATTATTCAAGTGTGCATCAATTAGCTAATTAATATTTTAAATGTTTATTTAATTAATAGTGAGGCTGGTAATTACCATCCTCACTTAGTCAGCTTCCTGACTTTTTTCTATAAAACTGCAAACAAATGAAAGCTATTGCATGGGGATATTCTGTTTGTTTCTTAAAAAACCTAAACCAAACACCAATTGTTTGATGTATAAAATAGTAGAAACTCTTCTCTCATCCTGTCACTGGGCAAGCCATTTATAAAGAAAGGATCTGGAGAGCAGGGTAGATTATTGCCATTGTTTCAAAAAAATTACTTGGTGTTCTTTGTGGTGATATGAATGGTCTGCCATCTCCAAAAATTTGTTCTCCCAATCTTAGACAGGAATCTTAAGAAAACAATGCTAACAAATAGAAAAAGTTTAAGTAACTGACATAATAGAAGTCCCCAAAATTAGGACTATGGAAAAAATGAAATTATAGAAAAACACAAGGTAACTTCAGACATTGAAAGTCCCCTTGGCTTCATCCACCAATTAAAAGCAATCACACTTAAATATACTGTAGTTTGGACTGCAGCAAAAATGGGCCATGGGAAAGTCTACTTCTGTAGATTTATCCAGTTTCTCACCAGGATCCCAAAGCCAGCTGAGTGACCCATCAAACAGAGTCCTGGAGGCAGCAGGACACTTTGTCCCTCTTCCCTCAGAGCTTGCAAACTGAGGAGAGAGACTTCTTCCCCCTCCAAAAAGTATGAGATGCTTATAGGTTACTCTGAGTGTCATAAGGGGGTCATCAGGTCTCTACAAGCTTCAAACCGACACTTTATTAGTGCACAGGCCACACCATAATTTATCTGTGGGAACAATCAACTTCAGTAATCCTGTCAATGTTATTAAATCACAGATATTCACTACTCTTAGCCATTTAAGAGAGAAATTTCCCTTGGTGCCTATAAACACAGGAAAAATTATTCCATGTTCTCCAAATGTTAGATTGCCTCATATATGATATATGTTAATATGTGAAAACGTCTGTCTATGAAAGGGAAGGAGGACCTCAGGGCCTGGGTTACTCTTACCCATTTTTCAAGAACATAGAACTATTTCATTTAATCTTACAAACCAACCTACTTATAATAATAGCTGCCGTGTATTGAGTGCTATTACATGCCAAGCAATGTGTGAAGTACTTCATAAGAAATATCTCAGAAAACAGCATGAAAGTCCCAAAAGATGGAGATTATTAATTTTGAATTCACAAAGAGGAAACTGGGGTTCAGAAGAGTTAAATCCCTTGCCCTGTGGTCATTGAACTAGTAAAGACCAGATTAGAACCCAATTCTGTGTGACCCCAGAGACTATATACTTTCTACCATTTTATGAAGAGGACTCTGGTAACATAAAGAAGTTATGTTTATTGAAGTACTGTTATCAGCCTGCTATGTGTCCTTGAGTTATAATTGATGTGTTCTAGTCTTTAAAATGAAAATAATAAATATTTGTCCTTCAGTGGGTTGCTGTGAAGACTAAATTAGTTGATAGATGGAAAGTACTCTTAATAGCACATAATGAGTACTTTGGTATGAGTACTAGCAATCAGTAATACATCAGTGAAAAAACATAAGAATCCTTGCCTTCAAAAGCTTCATTCTAGAGAAAGAGTATATAAACAAATCAAAAACCAAATAACGTGTCAAGATGAATATCGTAATATGTCAGGATGTAATAAGAACCACAAAACAAAAAAGATAAAGGATGCTAGGTTGGGGCGCTATTTCAAATAAGGCTAACATGGAAGGCATCATAAGGTACAACTGAGCAAAAACTTGAAATACATAGTTGTGCACATATTTACCAGGAAATTCAAAGCAGAGGGGGGAGCAAATGCAAACCCAGTTTGCCTAGGTTTTTCAAAGACCAAAAAAGAGGTCTAAGAACTAGAGTCAAGTAATCAAGGAGGATAGAAGATGAAATCCTGGTAGGTTTTGGAAAAGGGTGCATTGTGCAGAGTCTTGGAGCTCATTGTAAGAACTTTAGTTTTTACTCTGCCATGATGGGATGGTTCTGAGCAAAGGCTAACATGCTTGGCTTATATTTTTAAAATGATAACTCTGATAGCTGAATTAACAATAGACTTTAGAGAGATAAGAGGAGAAAAACAAAGGGTATAGATGACAAGGGTCAATTTCTATTACAGTAATTAAGAGAGACATGATATTGGCAATAATCAAGGGAAGCGTAAGAGGGAGACTGTGATAAGTGATCAGATTCTGGGTAATTGGGGAGAGAGGCTCAATGAGATTTCTTGAAAGACTGGAATGAGAGTAAAAGAGAGGAGTCAAGGACTAGCCTGGCCCAAGAAGCTGAAAAGATGGAGATACCACCAGTGCAAATAGAGAAACCTAAAAGAGAAGAGGGGTTTAGAAATCTTTCATACATCCTTTTAAATCTGTTCAGTGTCACCTCTTATTCGAGGTGTTGCTGTAGTTACCAAACCTGTGCAGCATTAATCAGCTTCTCTAAGGGGTAACATAACATCACCTTGTCTCCCTCGCTCCCTCCTTATAGCATGTACTGCAAATACCAGGCCCTATACACATATGAGCAACCAGAAGCCAGTAGGACAACCATGACCAATGGTAGACAAGAACTGATGTATAAATGCTTTTCTTTCTTCTTCACTCCAGTGCAAAAATCAAAGAAGGATTTCATAATGATTTTCAGAAGGTACCACAAAATCAACCAACCAGTTTCTGGCAGAGAACGGACAACTCTTTTTCTCTATTTTATTTTCCCTTAGCTCCATCTTCAATTTCCTGAACTTCTCCTCAAAAACACTTACCAGCACAGCTTTTGTCTGGGGCTCTGCTTTCAAGTGGAACCCCAAGTACCAAAAATGGCTCTAGAAAGCAAATCCTCACTATGGGATTTTGGAGACTGATGGCACACTGATCAGCAGACATCAAGGCCCCCTGCTGGTGGTAAGTGATTGGCAGTAAAAGGCAAGTGGTGATCTGGCTAACACTATCATAATTACCAAACCTCTCAGCTGTAGCAGATTGAAATGAGGTACAGACTGATGATGCATTGCATTGATGGTAGATGGGGTAGTGACAGAGATGCAAAGGAGTCTGAACATACAGCCTTGAAAATCACCCATGTTGAAACCAAGGCCCTAAATAAGAATCTCGAGATCCAGAATAGTAACATGTGTGTGGACATACTTATAATCTTAAACCCCAAGATTCTTTTACCACTCTCATTACCAAGTCTCTTTCATCTTAATAAAAAAAAAAAAGCAGCCTCTTCTTGTCTGGAAATGCTGCAAAGAATATACCCGAGGCAAATCTTCATATGACCTTTTTTATTCAATATATGTTACACTCAATATATTACCCTCATTTCCCTGAGATTGTAACCAGGGTCAGATATCAGCGCAATCTATATGGGGTATTATAATCTCTATTCAAGGGAAAACCAGAACAGGGTTTCTTAACTGTGGTACTAGTGATATTTGTGACTGGCTAATACTTTGTTATGGAGGACTGTTTTGTGTGTTACAGATTATTTAGTTGTGTTCCTTTGGCATCTACCCACTAGATTCTAATAGAATCCTCCCAGTAATGACAACCCAAAATATCTTCAAACATTACTAGAGGTACCCCTGGAGTCAAAATCACTCCCATTTGAGAACTATTGAGCTAGACTAACTCAAAACAATTACAAAACTGGCAGATATGTATCAGTAGGAGCCAGGGGAATATTATAAAAGTGAATGCTTAAATATGAAACCTGATGAACCAAGTTATAAAGATGAATGGGAGAATTTATAATATGGTACCTTCTAAAAGCTTGGATATGATGGCCTGTGCTAAATGATATGTTAGAACAATTTTGAATGAGTATATAGAAAATGAAATCAAAAGATTCAGGGAGCAGCAATGTTAGAATTAATTTATTATGTGAGACTAAAGTACTACCATTAGAATATGTTTCCCAGAAGTAAGGATATTAGTAATGAACTTGGCAATCATCAGGGAAAGAGTAGCAATGGAGATGGTGATAAGTACCTATCTCTTGGATATGCTGCCTAGACCAGCTATAATGCAAGTTGCCTAATGCTCAGGCCATTTGTTTCAGCAAATCTAATGATCCTAGAGGGATCTATGATAGATAAGAGCACTGAGTGAAATTTCTGGAAATCCCCCAGTAGGAAAGTTGCAGCATGAATCTCTATTGTTCTGTAAGCCAAGCCTTGTGAGGCAGGGAACTATTCCCCATTCGGAAAATTAGAGCTATCTATCATGTGTTGGACATTACCAGATCCACCACGATGTAAGTGCACGAGTGTAGCCGCAATCTGCTGACATGGGAACAGAAGAGAATTGAGTCTTTCCAGATGGGTCTGAGAAGATATAAGTAAATTACATGAGTGGGTGACTCAGACTTCCATAGCACTTATTTCTATAGCATTGACATCTCTTCTTTAACTCCTAAGGCCTCTTGGGGTTTTCCTGTGACTTCCTAACAAAGAACAAAAAAATTGAACCTGGTACACAGATGAATCAAAATGTGATGCTAATGGGTAAGAAAAATTGGACTGTTCCTGCATTATAGACCCTCTCAGAGAAGGTTCTAAAGAACAGAGGTAAAGGGGAGCCTTACCTGTTGGCAGAGCTTAGAGTAGTATTTTTCACTGAAGAGAGAGTTTGAAATAAAAATTACATACTCCTGGGTTTATCTTTCTTGGCTGTAGTGACTCTAAGAACATCCACAATCATCAGAAACAACATTCCTGATCAACATTGGCTCAAAGAATCCATGTTAGAGGGAAAAAAAAAGGAAATAAAATAAAATATATACATGACCATGGAATCCACTGATACTGCCACATCCCTCCTTACTCAGAAGCACTCAGCATTATAAAAATGGTGAAATGACTTGTTACAGGTTCATCCTGAGATTAGAGTGTTGCTTTACAAGATTGGTTAATGCATGAAATCCACCAATAAAGTGTACCCTCAGCCAAAGACATTCCCCTGGACACCCAAGAATGGGAACAGGATTAACCTATTTTATCACCACCCGGGTGACCCACTTGCAGAATTTGTTTCCTTCCTCTCAAATTTAGGATCTGCTAGATTACAATAGTTAGTTCTCCAGGTGTTGGGTGGGGGTTTCTTCTACCAGGATAGTCATTGAATTTAAAAGGCTCTCATCATCACTTGTTTTCTTGGGGCTTCACTGGCTGTACACCAGCCAGGCCAGATAGGGATTACTTTATTCAGAAGAGTAATCAACTGATCTAGAATTGTAGTTAAATAATAGCAGTATGGAGAAATAAATCTGAAGTCCAAAAAATCCACTGGGTCTTATCTTGGTGTTTCTATACCCAAGAATAAGTTAAACAGGTAATTATAGTAATCATGATCTAAGCAGAGCAAGGAAAATAAAGGCTAAAGGTCCAGGTTACCTTAAAGGGGAAACACCATAGATTAGCCAATGTGCTGACCAAGGATAAAAGAGTTAGTCTCAATAGCAGAGAAGGGAGTTAATACAAATATGGTCTTGACATCTGGGAGCAGTAGGGACTGAAGCTTATTCCACTAACTCTTTCATATAAAGTCCTTGCAGAGATTTGATTGGCCATCACCTTGCAGAAAACTCTGCGAAAGGCTAGACTTAATGGAGGGCATAAGTATATCTGAATGGTAGGAGTAGATTGAAATAGACATCTTTGCATCCTTCTGTATGCCTTCTTTCATTACATCAAATCCGTTTAGACTCATTCCAATCACAACTACAGCAACCTGGTCTAAACAGAGTTTGATGAATACTGGGGGAGTGCAACATGACAACACCTTTTTTTCCTGCTTCAGGACTTCTTTGACATAGGAATGAGTGTCAGTTGATATTCACAGATGTGCAGTTTGATAAAATTGTGCACCTTTATTCAAAGGTGGACAAGAGCAGAGACATAAATGTTTCCTCATTCTTGTCTTCAGCTGAGTCTTAAAATTCATCTCATGAAACTTCACAGATGGGTCTACAGGATCAAAAAACATTCACACATGATGATAACCAACTCAATAACACATCCTTATACAGCCTCTCCCTCTTCCCTGTTTTACTTCCCCTCCCCCTTCTCTCATTCTTGCTCCTGGGGGTCAAAGCACCAACTATGCAACTACACAGAAGTCTTTTTTTTTTCAGCTTCCACTATTAGGGGAATCCTGGAAGGAAGAGAAGAAGGGTTAATTTAAATTTTGAACACTTAAGTTTGAGATGCCTAAGAGACATACAAGTGCAAATATTGAAGAGGCAGCACATAAATCTGGAGTTGAAGCAGTATGTCCAGGTTTCTGAAATACAATTCACTTTCCAACTTTGCTAAGGGCTATAAACACACAGGTTAAAATTGAATAAATAAATATCTATATGCATATATAGCACATGTGCTATTTTGTAATACAGATTGATGTCAAGATCATATTTGTATTCATTAACTCCCTTCTCCACTACGCAGTCTAACTTTCTTTCACCCATAACCAGCACATTGACTGATCTAGCACACAAAACAACACAGGCAGTTCTAGTAGAAAAAATGCCCATAGTAAGCGTCTGGAACTGAACAGAAAGAACCTAAACAATCTTTGTAAATATAGTCCTTGATACAGATCTTGCTCTTAAAAGGTAAGTCATTTGCTAAGTAAAACAAGTCAAAAGAAGAGATACCAGATGACCTCACTCATAGGTGGAATGTAAACAGACAAAACAAAGGAGCAGATGAAACATAACCAACCCTGAAACATTCGGAACAGAAATGAGGTCACCAAAAGGGAATGGGGTGGGTGGGGGCAAATGGTGGTGGAGCCCCCTTGACAATGGGGAAGAACACTTGGTGATTTGGTGGAGGGCAGGGTGTGTTGAAATATATCTAAGAAATGGGGAAACTATACAAAGGAAATTACTTTAATGCGTAGAATAATTACTACAATAAAAGATAATTTTTTTAAAAGGTAAGTTATTTGATGCAAAAAAGCATTCCAAGTACCACTGACTAGAGCATATTATATCTCGGTAGCAAACAGGTCTCTGCTGATTTTCCACCAAATTATATTTTCAGAGAACTGAAAGATCATTTATAGTCAATATTTCCCTTTCTCGGTGAATCCATCCTTGATGGAATGAGTATTTCCCAATTTTGCATTTCCATGGTATTTATTTTTCTACCTGTTTTTGAGTTTTCCTATTAGACTATAATTTATTCATCTTTTTAACAATTTCCCCGGTAAGAGTATGATCTCTTCTGAGTGGGATACCTGTCTTTATATCTCTAACACCTAACACATGCTTGGCATAGAAGTGGCACTGGCTGTGAAATAAATGAATGCATGCATGGAAAGCATCTCTGTAGAATCTTTGCAAAGAACTGTGCTAATTAAGAGCAGAGAAATCTTTCCTTTGAATTTGTAGCACATTTATCTGAATTGTATCTCTTTGGTCACTTATTTATATCTTATTTTATATGTATTTCTATGTACAACTTGTATAACCTGGTCATACTGTGAACTTCTTCAGGTAGGATTCATGTCCGAATCACCTCTGCATCTGTATCAACGTGCTAACATAAAATAAGTGCCAGGAATACAGAATAAATGAATCATCTGCCTTGCAATCAACATTGGCATCATCTTTGCATCTCACACTTTAATGTGATAGGTGTCATTTTACTAAGTTGCAGATTCCAGCAGATCTGAAATGAGCCTGAGAGGCAGTATTTTCTCAACAGCTCCCAGATGATGCCCAAGGAGCTGGTCAGCACACCACAAGGTCACTAAAGTATCAGGGTCACTATAGCAATAGTTCTCAACCTTAGCTGTATAGTAGAATCACCTTGGAAGATACTGAAAGCACTGATGGCTGGGTCCCAATCCCAGGTATTTTGAATTAACTCATTTAAGTTCTCTACGTTGAAAGTAGCAAGGATCTAGAACAGGTTTTACATGTGAAAAAAGGAAACACTTATGTGGATCTTAAATGAGTTGCTGAATCGTTAAACCAAAAAATTCCCCCAGAGAAAGTAAACATGCAGCACAAAACCCCAAGTCCCAAACAGATTTCCAAGGAATAGAGGCCCCGCTCCCGCCTACCCTTGACACGCCCCTCCGGAGCGCCTCGCCACACCCGTAGGGCGGAGCCCCGCCCCCTCCGCATCTGTGGCCGCTTCTTTTTTCCCACCGGGTCGACTTCCGGCGTGGAGGTTGGTCACGTGCCCGGATATGGGAAGTGGTGGTGGAACGTCCACTTCCCGTTTACCTCTCAATTGAGGGGCGCGCCTTAGTATCGGTGGCTGCCACAGCCCCAGCTACGTTCCGTCTTAGAGGACCCGCCTCGGCACAGCCGGGCTCGGTCCGGCCTTGCGGTAAGCCTGGGGCCGCGGCTGCCCGTTAGTCCTGGCGGCGGCGGACTGACGAACAAACCGGCAGGCGCCGGAGTCCGAAGCGGCTTCTGAGCCTCGCTGCTGCCTCTGTGTCCGCGGTTTGGGTACCTCTCTCACCGCCGTCAAGCCCCTTCCCTTTCTCGCTTGTCTGGCAAAGGCACAAAATCGTTCGGAGGGTCCCTGACACTTTTGCCGCCCTAGGGGTGGGAGGGCAATCCTCAGACACGCCTTTCCGGTCCCGCCCATGGGAACCAGGTTTCTTTTATACCAGGCAGCCCTCGTCGTTTTCTCGTTACGTGAACCTGGAGAGGAGAGCGTGACAGCGCCTTCTTCTTTCTCCAAGGCCACATTTTCTTCTGAGTCTTCTAAGTGTATTTCCCTATTACGTGCACAGTTATTTCTTGGATGACATGCTCCACTCTCTTAAGATGTCTCTTAAGATGAATTTTAAAGAAATAACCAATACAGAGAAGCATTGGCTATCTTTGGAGCGTGGTCAGGCATGCATTCTTAAACCTAGGAAACAGTTTTAGGGGGTACCGCTAATGATTTACTCCCTGACTTAAAAAAACCAAACACTAAAGACTTGAGAGGTAATCGCTGGACTCTAAGAATGTAAGTACCCTGGAGGCACTGGTTTTTGTCTTCAGGAAGATCGTGTGTTTTATTCACCACAGTGACTTAGAGTGCCTGGCACTTCTTAGTCATCAGTATTTGCTGAGCGAATGAGGGGCACAGAATGTTTTTCATTGTGCCTATCTTCTTTATGAGGTATGCCCAGTCCTCGCTTGTTTTACCACTTACAATACTCTCAGCCATTTCTTTTGACCAAAGAGGCACTGCTAAACGTTGACAACAATAATTCGTTTTGCCAGTTTTTGTTCAAGATACTTCAAGAGACGTTTGTTGAATGCCTACTGAGAAATAACAAACCCTTACTAAAGCCGCCTTGCCCATCTCTTAAGAAAGTTCTTGCGATCCAGGAACTTATGATCTCATGAACCAATTAGACAGCAAGTGCTTCATTGCTTAGGAAATGCAGTACGTGTATAGCAGTTGAGAGATCGGGATTAGGATCTTTATTGAATCAACTTCATATAAGCCATGAGGTATAATTAGGGTTTGGATAGGGAGATGATATTCCCTTTGTAGAAAAGCACCTGTGGAGAGAGTTAAAGCTTGGAAGGTTGGTGTGACTTGGTGGCTTGAAGTGGAAGGTTTGTATTTGGGCACATAAGGAAATGTTGAGCAAGGGCATAGTGTGGTAAAGATGCTTCAATATTATTTGTTGAAAGTTTGGAGATTGTGGAAGCTTGCAAAGAGATAACCAGGTACTGTAATGGTAAAATATAGTTGACGCTAACAACGTTAGTAAGTTGGCAGTGGGAGCAGAAAGGAAGGAGTAAATTATGTGTAGGCAAGGGGAAATTAACAGAATGTGATGATAGATTTCATGTTGACAGTGGCGAAGACTCAAATATGCCAGATTATGAACCTAGACATTTGCTTCCATATATGACAGTTGGAAAGGGGGAACCTTGGAGAAGCTACAGTTGTCATGTTATTTGGTTCTTTCATTTTGGTTAATTTATTAAAAGTCTTTGCCAAGTTCTAGGAATAAAAATATAAGACATAATCTTTGCCAACAAGCAGCTACTTTTAATGGGGGAGAGACTAAAACAAGCTAGAAAATATTTGTAAGTACTATGTTAGCAGAGCAGAGGAGAAATGTTAAAGTAGAAAAGGAATTACATTTTTATATATGTGTGACTACCTCACAGGAGAGGTAACATTTTGGCAGGATGTTGAGGAATGATTTGGAATTTCCCAAGGAGACAGAAATCCCAGGAAAAGGAAATTGCATAAACAAAAGCTCAGAAAAGTAAACTTGTCAGTATCTACTGTAGCTTGGACCTAGGATGGAGTAGAGTTTTTAAGTGTTAAAAGTATCTAAGCCCTAGAACATTTTAAGGGATTAGTAACATGAACATTTTGTATTAAGTAGAATGGAGATTAGGGTGAGTAAAGAGTGGAGAGATGTAAAGAAAAGCAGTTGGGGAGAATTGAACCACGTAATCTCTGCATTCTCTGCACGGAAGATGGTGAAGTCCTTTGTAAAGATGGAGAAGGCTGACGCTAGAGTTGGGAGGTAAAGAAAATAAATATGAATTTGCAACAACACTGACGAGGAATGGGGTGGGGCCGGGGGTTGGAGAATCACCAAAAGAAGTGTTAAAGAATTGCTGAACAACATGAAAATGTGCTTTTATTTAGATTTAGATATTTAGATGGATTTAGGTACTCGTAGTGAAGTAATGACCATGGATATGTGGCCTTTTTAAGTGGCAGATAATTGGTAGCTCAACAGAAGTGTAAAAAATACATAGAGATTGATAAGAACAAGTAAACTGGTCTACAAACAGAATGACAATTTAAGGGGCTGCTGTGGGTATAGGGAAATGACAGCTGCTTCCTAGCTAGGTTGAAAAAGAAATTAAGTTTGGAGTGACCAGATAGATTAAGAAAATAGAAAGGAGAGAGAGGTCAGAAGATTGGAGGCCAAGATGAGGTAAAAGAGGGATGGAAAAAGGAAGACATGATTTTTGCGTGAAAAGCAATTTGTTGAGTTGGAGTAGAAATTTCACAGATTGAGTAAAATACAGACGAGACCCAGAGTACAAAAATGTCATTTATAAAAAATTTGGTTATTAAATTCTTAATTTATTTTCTCATAGGAATGGTATTAGAAGTGGAATTTAATTTCAGTTTTGTTTTTGTTTTTGTTTTTGTTTTTTTCTTTTAAGGAAGGGAGAGGAGGAAGAAGTATTTGTAAGGAAGGAAGGAAGAGGAGGAAAAGAAACCACTTCTATTTGTTTTGTTTCTTTTGGTGGTTTTCTCTGTCCCCTACTCCTGGATCTCAAACCCAGGTCTGTGCAGTTTACATTTGACGTGGTCTGCACCTCAGCTGCCTCAGCCACCTGAGCCATAAGGGTACACCAAAACCCTATTCTTTATAACCACTTTATTGAGATATAATTTATATACCATAAAATTCATCCTTTTCAAGTATGTAATTCAGTTTTTGTTTTTGTTTTTTAATATTAACAAGGTTGTCTAACCATCATTATTATCTAGTTCCAGGAAATTTTCATCACACCACTAAGAAACTCCATACCCATTAGCGGTCACTCTCCATTACTCTTTGTCTCCAGCACCCGGCAACAACAAATTATTATATCTCTGGATTTGTCTACTCTGACTGTTTCATATAAATGGAATCGTAAAATACGTGGTCCATATTCTTTCATTTAGTATAATGTTTTCAAGAGTCATCAATGTAGCATATACAGACGACAGATACGTTCTGAGAAATGATCATTAGACAATTCCATCCTCACACAAACATCATAAACAAATAGCAAACCAAGATGGTATAACCTACTAAACACCTCAGATATACAGTTTAGTCTGGGGTCTACTCTTGTAGATGTGATCCGTCATTGACCTAAATGTTAACAATGCATGACTGTCAGTACTTTTTTCCCCTTTTATGGCCCAGTAATGTATGGATAGAATTCATTTTGTTTGATGGGAATTTGAGTGGTCGCCACCTTTTTATTGTGAATAATGCTACTGTGAACATTCACAAGCAAATTTTTACATGGACATATGTTTTCATATGAATATATATATATATGTATATGAGTGGAATTGCTGAGTTTTAACTTTCTAAGGACCTGTCTAATTATTTTTCAAAGTGACTGCATCATTTTACAATCACCAGCAACATGAGACTTGCATTTTTCTTCACATCTTTACCAACCCTTGTCTTTTTAATGTTAGCCTTCTTAGTGCGTATAGTGATAGTATCTCCTTGCGGCTTTGACTTGCAGTTCCCTAGTGGCTAATGATGTTGAACTTATTCTCATATGCTTAGATATCATTTGTATGCCTTTGGAAAAATGTCTATTCAAATCCTTTCCTTAGTTTTAATTGGGTAATTTGTCTTGTTGAATTACTAAGAACTCTTTATATAGAATATTTATAATTAAAGATTGAGCGTGGGTTATAATCTTTTTTCTTTAAAAATGTTTTTTGTATTATATTTCCTGAGCACATCCAAAGATTTTAGATTTTGATAGCACTGGTTCTCTCATTTCTTTTCCAAACATAGACTTTTGATAAAAGTGTGTTGATATATTAAATTATTCCTTCTGTACTTGTTAGCCATAAGTAAGATTATTTTAATCGTAAATGGAACAGTGTAAGAGAGTATGATTTTGAGAATGTGCTTAATATCTGTACTCTGAAATTTTCCAGCTGAGTAGAAATGACAGCAATCAAGCATGCTTTGCAAAGAGACATTTTTACACCAAATGATGAACGCCTGTTGAGTATTGTCAATGTCTGCAAAGCAGGAAAAAAGAAAAAGAACTGTTTTTTGTGTGCCACAGGTGGGTATTAATAAGAAAATAATTCTTGAGGCATGTTCTTTTATTTTTTGTTCCCTAGGAAACATTTCCTCCTTGTTTTCAATGTTCTTCTTATCTCTATAATTGGGAAAACTGTTGGGCCACCAAATTCATATTAATTGCTTTTAATTAAATATAGAGTAAATACAGAAGAATTATATTTTATATACTTATATATTTAATATAATATATATGCTTGTATAAATGTGCATGTCTGGTGTAAAAATTACCCATACAATGAACACTGTGTACCCACCCCAAGGATATTGCCATTACCCCTGAAATCTATTGTGTACCCTCCTGATCTCATCCCTTCCTTCCTTCATTAGGAGATAATTAGTATCCTGAATTTTTATTTACCATCATATTTACCCCTTATCCACAGTTTCAGTTTTCACCGTTTCAGTTACCCATGGTTAACCTTTGTTCAAGAGACCACATTCATATTACTTTTATTATAGTATATTGTTATAATTGTTCTATTTTATTGTTGTTATTAATCTCCTACAATGTCTGACTTCTAATCCATTTACAACAGGAAGTGAGGATTTACTGTATACGAAAAGATACATATATATAGGGTTTAGTGCTATTGGTGGTTTCAGGTCTTGGAATATGTCCCTTTTGGATAAGGATGGCCACTATATTCTTTACAGTTTACCATATATGTTATTGTTAAGTTTTGCATAAACTTGAACTTACATAAATTGAATCATAGTGAATGTGTTCATTGATGACTTTTCTACTCAAAATTATGTTCAAATTCATAAGTTTTATCTTTGTTCTTTCATATAGCCATATTCTTTCGGTTTAACTACCATGTAGTATTCTACTCAAAGAATATCACAGTTTACTTACTCATCATACTAATGTTGAGCATGAAATTTGTTTACACATTTTGTATTCAGATAACACTTCTGTGAACATACTTGTCCTTGTTGGTACACACAGGCAAACATTTTCTAGGCTAGATAGTTAAATGTGCTGGGTCATAGATATGTGACTATTTAACTCCTCTCTTAATACCAAATTTTTTCAAAAATAGTCTTACTGATTTTTCTCTCTCAGTAGCAGTGTGTGTGTGTTTGGGTTCTCCGTATCCTAGTCAAACTCAATCTTGACAATCTGTAAATTACTTCCTGTCTGGTAGGTGTGAAGTAGTATCCTACTGTGATCTGAATTGTACTTCCCTGATTTATAATAAATTGAGCATATTTTTATGAGTTTATTAGCCATATTAGCATTTAGTTTCCTTGTCTAAGAAATTTGCCTGTTTACCCTTTTGCTCATTTTTCTGTTGTGTTGTCCTTTTACTGATTTGTACTTGTTCTCTATATAATCTGGTTACTAATCCTGTATTGGTTATATGCACCCCAGTTTGTAGCTTGTGTTTTTACTTTATATTCTGTCATTTAATTAAATGTACAGTCTTAATGAAATCAAATTAATTGATCTCATCTTTAGGGCTCCGCCCGCCTTTTTTTTTGTTGTTCTTATTAAAGATATCCTCCCTTATCCTGGAGTAATTATTCTCCTAAAATATTTTCTAAAGGATTTTTACTTTCTGATACAATTTACAATGTCCTTTATTGTTATAGGACTTTCCATTTTCTCTATTCTTGAGTCAGTTTTAGCAAAAACTTTTTTTTAGTGATTCAGCACTTCATCTCAATTTTCCAATATATTGGCATTTACTCTAATACATTCCATATTCTGCTGCCAGAGTAATTTTTAGAAAATAGAAATTAGAGCATGTCATTTCCCTCATTAAAAATTGTCTAAGAGTGTACCCTAACTTCAAGTAAAGAACCTTTGTGATCTGAACTTGGCCTTTTTCATTTTAGTAATTTGATTTCCACCTACTTTATTACATATATTATTTCTGTTGAACGTCTTATTGCTGTTTGTTAAAATGGCATTATACACTTTCAAGCCCCTCTGGCTTTACATATGGCAATCATTGTTTTGAGCTCTCTTTATCGACCTCATACTATTCCTTTAAAACTGGTCTAAAGTTTTACTTCTCAAAGAATCTGCCTCTGATCCTCAAGTCTGACTTAGGTACTCCCAGTCATATTCTGTGTATTCCTCAGTCATAATGTGTTATATAATACAACCCCTCTTTTAATATTGTATGCATATACCCAGCAGCTGTATTTGCAGTGAGTGAATGAATGAATGAAGAGTGAGTGAAAAATAATTCTAATGAAAGTGTATGTTTTACTCAACAGTGACAACGGAACGCCCTGTGCAGGTAAAGGTGGTCAAAGTCAAGAAATCTGATAAAGGAGATTTCTACAAAAGGCAGATTGCGTGGGCTCTTCGAGACCTTGCTGTGGTAGATGCCAAGGATGCTGTTAAAGTACGTTTTTCTTAGTTCTTTGACCTGTATTCAGAAAGTGTCTTTATTTTATTTCGTAGTATTATGTTAACTAAGATGAACTAAACCTGTTCTGTGATCCCGCTGGTCCCCCAGCTACCCAAGAATTAGACTAATGGATATTGTTCAGCCTTCCTTTCTTCCACTCTCTACTTACAGGCTCCTAAAAATAAGTATGTATGTATGTTTATTTTATTATTTTTGCACTTTTCATATAAGTTCGTGAATAGCCGTACAAAGTAGAGCAAAAAATAACCTTGACTTTCTCTACATTTCTGTATTTAGGTTAGAAATACCTAATAGGAAGTCCATAAATTTAGTACAGGTTTTGAAGTGGTGTGTATATGAGTAATTTTTGTTAAAACTTCATTGTTTTGGTAAAACCTAGTTCAGGTGAGCCCTGGTAGAGTAGCGGCTCAGTCACTTGTTCCTGAAGAAGCTAGGCCACATACCTTGGCCTAACTAAATAAAATAACTAAATAACTAAATAACTAAATAACTAAATAAAAATAAAATGTTCTTCCTCCTATCTCTTCCTGCCTGCCTGTCTACTTGGCTTCATTCTCATCAGCACCTTTCCTTAAAATAAATAAATAAATAAAACAACTCAGAATCGAATATAATACCAAAGCGAGTCTTTCTCAGTTTGTCTTTGAATAAGGTAGACTCACTAACTGAGGCAGCCACACTGGCCTTTTGAGTCATAATTTTATGTTTGTAGCCCAAGTAAAGGAAATGAGGGTGAGCGACATGACATATATAAGGAATTTAAAGAATAAGATATAAGAATACCAGTCTTACACCTTTTAATTAAGTCACTCTCAAACTCCCCAAAGGTTTAATAATGTGATGCTTTTTGCATTAACACATTTTTCCCCCCAAAGATATCAAATAGAGCTCCTCTGGTTAAATTAGGTGCTTCCTTCTCCTCGCCCTCTCTAAGCCTGTTCATTTTCCTCAGCAGCCCAGAGACATCTACAGACTTCTAGTCATGGCTTTGCCCCATATCCACTTGTACTACTGGGCGAATAGCAAGACTTAGCATAATTACAGGTGCCCTTTGATTTGACTCTCTGTCATACATTTATTCAAAAGGTACAAAGAAAGAAAATCTATATCATTGTAGAGAAATCTGCTAAAATAAAATTCTGGCTTCACTTTTACCTGGTACAAACCTCTGAGGAGTTAAAAACTGGACAAAATGAAAGGTAGCTGAGCCAGGTGCCAAAAAAAAAGTAATGATACAAAAATAACTTTAGAAGAGCCACACATACGAATCCAGCTTTCTTCCAAATGTAGTTGAGTGCTTTTTAAATATTTTAGGTTGATTGAGCCTTTGTTTCATCCCTAAAGAGAATTCAATTTTTAGAAAAATGTGGAAACAGAGTTTGACAGACTCTTTGAGTGTGTATGCATATATATTTATTTGGAAAGAAAACTAAAGTGGGATGTCTTTAAATACTTTATTATTTCATAAATAATTTATGTAACTATGGAGAAAAATCAAGAAGTAGACTTTTTCAAAGGTTTCTGTTTAAGAGAAAATGCTTTAAAGACTTAAAAATGCATGTTTATTAAAAAGCCTTTTTCCCCTTCAGTAGTTTTGCACCTCATAAACCCATTGACGTGCATAATTCACTAATGCTGCTGAATGCTTTCTCACAGCTGACTCCTCATTGCTGATAGGCTTAATGGATTTTTTTCATTTTATGTAGGCACCTTGGTGTGTGTACACTATATATGGATATGAAACATAAAATTTTTATACATAGCCTAACATTAGCCATTTAGTATCACACATTGATTTGTGTTGAGCATTGCCACTGGAGCACTCAGCTTCTTTTACGGCGTTATGGGAAATATTCCCAGGGAAGATATCATTTCCCATCAAGTTTCATGTTAGTTGCCAATACGCTTAGATTTTTTATAAGTAATAACACAATTATCTCTTCATTGTAAATGCAGAGTTTTCATCTTTTGACACTTAAGTTCTGCTATTGAGCTATGAATTAAGTGAATTAGCAGTTCCGTGCTGTAATACTGTGTTGAACCATAGATCAAGTCCTGATCCCTCAATTTTCCCAAGTCTTTAGAGTAAAAATCTGACATAATTTCCATTCCTTTAAGACTTTTATTATATTTTGTTTCCCCTAAATATACTGTTTGAATATATTATTGGTCTTCCATACATTAAGAGCACTTGAGCCTATATTTTTAATATCTTGGATGTGAAGAAAAGTACATGTCCAAATTTTTCATCTTTTATAGAATAGTCACGTAGTTCTACTCCAGAGATATACTAGCCCAGCATGTAGTTGTTGCTGTAATGTAGCTAAAGAGATATGTTGAGAACTAGTGCAATTTTCTCACCTCAGTTCAACTTCTTTTTCATTTGAAAAAAATTCAAGAACCAATAGCATTTTTTATGTTTGTGACATCTTGAATCATTTTATACTTTCAGAATTGAAAACGGGAGCAGTTCCTTCTTTTCAGCTCATTTGTTCTTGGAAACTACACCAAGATGTAGATTGTATTCTTTCTTGTGTATTGTATTTAGAAGATATAGTCTTTAAAAAATAAAATAAAAATTTTAAAAGATGTATCTTTTTATCTTATTATCAACTTGCAGTTATGAATATTAGGTACATTGTTAATATAGTCTTTAAAATAAAATTGATTTTTTAAAAGGCATATTTTTTCAAGGAATTTTTATCAACTCAAAATTTTGAATATTAGTACATTATTAAAGAAAAAGTATAAGTCTAAAATACCACTCAATTTAAAAAGAAAAATAAGGTCTACCTCAAAGCTAGAGACCATTACCATCTTACAGACTAAGGCTGAGGCACAAAACCGTTCTGTAGATAACCTATACTCTAACCACTTCTACTCATCATAGACTCAGGAGACAGAGAAAGGAAATTACCGCAATACTGTATTGTTATCCAACTTCTTTTTAAGAGATAAACAGAGTTTTTACTATAGATTGAATTCTCTGAATCCATGCTCTGCCAGTCATTTAGCCTGTCCTTAGGAGTGATATTTTTCCAACAACTTTTTGTATTGAAATCACTTTGTATAGTAATGAAAAACGGATCTGATCAAAAATGATATCTTTTGTATATTTTTATTTCAGGAAAATCCTGAATTTGATTTACATTTTGAAAAAATATATAAATGGGTTGCCAGCAGCACTGCTGAAAAGAATGCATTTATTTCATGCATTTGGAAATTGAATCAGCGATATCTCCGGAAGAAAATCGATTTTGTCAATGTTAGCTCACAGCTTTTGGAAGGTAAAGTTAAACTAAAATGTATTTGTAAAATCAAGTATCTCTAAGTGGATAGATAATTTGAAATTATTTTGAGTAACTAGAACGTTAGATTACCTTTTTTGTAAAGAAATTTAAATGTACTTTTTTCTTATTCCAGGAGTGATACTTGTTTATTATAGAAAATTATACATTAAATTCAATAATTAAAAATCACTTGTAAATTAATCCTCAAAGATAGCTACTGCTAACATTTTGTTAGATGTTCTTCTAGTCTTTTTTTCTACACATATTTATCTTTTTTTAAGTAAGGGAATTTACCTCCCATCTCCTAATATACTTTTTCGTATAATGTATCATGAACATTTTTCATGTTATTAAAGATTGGCCCTAACATTATTTTAATGGCACTATTGTATTCCATTGTATGGATATACCATAATTTATTTACTGACCATGTATTTTTAACTTTCCAATCTTTGCTTGTATAAATAACTCTGAGATGAATATTCTTGTAGCTGTATTTTATGCAGAGTGTAGGTGTAGTGGTTAAGAACACAACTCTAGAGTCAAATGTCTGGGTTCAAATCTTGACTTTTTCACTTACTAGCTATGTGACCCTGGGTTACTCTTTCCATTTCTATTATCTTAGAAATAGATATAATAGTATCTATCCCTTAGGGTTGTTCTGAAGTTTAATTTACCTAATATGTGAATGAGAAGTGAAAAGAGTGACAATGCCAGGTTTATAGTAAATACTCAATAAATGTTAGCTGTTGTCAGGATAAAATCCTTAGACAAATTAGGATATTTTTATTGGTATAGCTTCAGGAATTTACATTGTTGAACACGTGCAGTGAGATTTTATGCTTTTAAGATTTCTTTCATAAGATACAAACATTGTAGGAAAATGGCTTCGAATGCCTTATGGATGCAGTTTGTGTTGTATTCCTTTATTTCTAAGAATGCATTTGAAATAACTCGTATGCAGGTGAACAGAGAGGTTGCTCTTCATTATTGAGGGAAAAAAACTTAAATTTGTCCTAAAACATATAATAGAAAACAAAGATTTGTCCAAAGTTTTCCATTAGCATTTAAAAATAATTCTGTTAGGTTGAAATAATTCTGTTAGGTTGAAACATTTGAAATTGCCAGTAGTCAATTATTTTGACCTAAAAAATGGATGACTTCAGATACTTTAAACTGTTCATTTACTTAGTCACTTGCCTCTGTCCTTTCTCCATTTTGTTCTGCTTGTTCCTTTTCTCATTTGGTCATGGTTATTTCTCTCCTTATATTCTTTCCCGATATTTATTGATTAGTGAGCTCCTTACTGGCTTTAGGTTTGATGCCTGGAACTGGTAGAGACATGTCAGGGTCTGTGCTCCTCCAGTAAGTGGGGCTCATTTGTGCAGTAGCCCTCAGGGTGGCCATCTCATCTATATTAGACCCATTGTTCTGGCAATTGAGTGCATTCAGGGGTATGACCTTCAAGAAATTTATGGTAATTTTTTATGCCTTAAATAGTGAGCTAATTTGTTTTGAGTGGTTTCTACTAGTTTATTACCATCTCAGGATTGAACATTCTGAGTGAGTGATTCCCAAGCTTGCTGTTCTGTTTTCAAATATTACTGTATTTCCAGATGTTATTTATGGTGAAAGATGTATTTTAAACCAATGTATTTATTAAGTCAACATATAGGGAAATTACATCACCCTACCTGTTTTTCACTCATTAAGAAATAATACCAAGACCATGAGAAGAGCATTGCCGTTTTTGAGAGTGAAGTGTCTAACTTAAACAAATAAGAGTATTTGATTTTTCAGGATCTAAACCAGAAGTGTAGACATTTCCATTTTTAATTGAGATCAGTTGTAGGAATACTGCAAAGATACCTAAGGCTCTCAGTTGAAAATTACTTTCTACAAGTCAGTAACCATTGCTTAGGCTTAGGTTCAGTGAATTGCTTTACTAATGTCTACAAACTTGTTTCAATGAACTTTAAAGTCATGACCATTAATTTGACTTCTTAAATGTCTCTCACCTTCGGGTGATGTTGGAAAACAAATGAAAAATTATCACCATCTTTTAAGAGATAACCATCCATTATCTAGTCGTCTATCAATGGGCATTTAGGTTGTTTCCACATCTTGACTATGGTGAATTGTGCTATGAACATGGAAGTACAGATATTTTTTATCATTAGAGATTTTTGTGTTCTCTAAGTATGTACCTAGAATGGTAGATACATTTTTTTGTTGTTGTTTTGTTTTGTTTTGAGGAATCTCCATATGATTTTCCAAAGAAGTTGCACTAATTTATATTCCCACCAACAGTGTAGGAGGATTTCTTTTTCCTCCACACCCTCTCCAATACCTGTTGTTCATATTCTTTTTATATGGGCCATTCTCAGTGGTGTGAGGTGTAATATATTTTTGTGGTTTTTATTTGCATTTCTATGACGATAAGTGATGTGGAACATTTTCCCATATGTCTATGGGCCCTCTATATGTCGTCTCTAAATATGTATCTATTCAGTTCTTTTATCCATTTTTTTAGTGGGTCATTTGCTCTTTTGCTATTAGGTATGTGAGTTCTTTATTTTAGAGATTAACCTCTTGTCTGATATATGTTGTGTAAATATTTTCTCCCATTCACTGGGTGGCCTTTTTGTTTCAGTAGGTGCTTACCTCCTTTAAAATGCTTTTAAATACATGTTCTTTCATCCTAAGAGATTTTGATGATTCATAATCTTTTCTTAGATGTACCTAGATGAAACTTAGTGTTAAACACAAACCTTTATTCTAAGTTATAATAGTATTGAATTTTTTAACCAGAGTCTAGGCTTATAATGCCTTTAAATGTAACTGGTAGCAGAAAGATCAGGTGGAATTTTGTTTAATCTCAGGAGGACTGTCATCAAATTCAGTTGCCAGCCAAAATCTGAATCTTTACAATATGATTGCCATCAGGTACATATTTACTCAGTGTTATATGATTCTAAAACTATGATGGGAAAACAGACTGCCACTTGGAAACAGAGCCTTGGACCACGACTGAAGAAGCCATTGTCCAGTGTGTATTCTGGGTAATAAGGGTAGATTACTTTATGGTGACTATATGAGATGGGGGATTAGGGCTGTAGGCATCCTATTCCCACCTGGAGACACAACTAATGGGGATGTGGACAGCCTATATGGAATATACTAAGTAAGCCCTATGGTTATTTGGCCTGATGTTCTGTAGATTTTTATGCAAGTGGAGTCAGATGCCTTAAAACAGCACTGAGAATACACCAAAGGCTAAATAAAACAGAGAGGGATTTTTACTTCAAAGCACCAGTATGGGAGAAAGTATATTCTATAAATATTTTCAACTTTTTTGAGCTGTATCTAGAAATAAATTGGTAGGTGATCTGAAGAAATAAAAAAAAAGATAGAGATAAGCATCCAAGCCAGTAAAGACTGTTCATTGTGCACATTAGCAGTGGCAACTTCAGCAGTTTTTATTGGTGACAATGGTTAATACTAATAATTGGGGCTTTTCAGCAGAATAAGGTTTTTAAAAGAAATCTTTTGTTAGCAGTTGAAGTAAAGGGAAGTTTTTGTGTAGACCTTTCTTTTTCATTATTGGAACCAGACTTTATTTTTTTAAATCTTTGACTTGATTCCCTAAAAAACAGCTTGAAGTGATATCCTGTATTTTCTTTTTAATTGCCTCAGTCTGTTCTTTCTAACAGCGTTTCATGACTAATCCATTGTTAGGGATTGTGTGTCTAAAGGTGTGGCCTTGAATGAAAATAACCGGATTAAATGCATGAGTCATAACTGACCTAAAAATAATCCTCAGGAAGTAATCTATTTCCCAGCTTTCTTTTCCAAAAACTACTCAATGCTGTTTCTTAAAAACTAAGAGAAAGTAGGAAGATAAGTGTACTGTGAGAAAAATCAGTAATAAAATGACTGGAAATTTAGCTTTATGGATTTTTCTGCTTTGTAATTGACTTTGATGTTGTCAGATATGGGTAGTATTTAAAAATTTTAAACCTGTATACATTTCTACCCAGCTAATATTCTTTGCTTACTTTCCTCTGCTTTTTTCACACCTTTTTACTCTCCAGAACTGCCTAAAGTTACAGAAGGTGCGTAACACCTTTTCTTCTTATTCTATTCTGAATATTTTTTATTACTTGCCATGGTTATGTACTGTTGGTTGCATATTTTATGAAATTGTACACAGGGAGAAGTTTATTGCAGCAAAGTCCATATAGCACTAAACATAACAGTAGTATTCATTATTGACTTCCAAGTCAATGTATTTTATGGAGAAAAAATAAAACTTATGAAGCAGTTGCAATCATTTAAAATATTTATTTTAAATATTTACTTGTATAAGCAGCTGTATGAAATTATTTGGTCAGTCCTTGACCCTAGTGACTAATACATTGTCACACATGATGGGTTAGCATAAGCACAACGAGCCAAAATGAATTCATTCAAATGACAGGGAAGCTAGGCGATGCCTGTCTGAAAGAACTGACATTTATATACTATGATCTCTAACTGTCTATACCAAAAGTTTTTAGTCCTCTCCTTTTTTGGCTGAGACATTATTGATTTTAGTCTAAATATTATTCTTAAGAGTAAATCCTGTTACTTTGAATTAACGGGTTTTGTTTTAGGATAAATTAACATGTGAAGTCACTTGAATGTAAATATTTATTTTTATACAAAATAATGAATATTTAAAGCATTTAGAGTTTATGATTTAGAGCATGTCATATCCCATTAAATTTATGAAAATCATTAACTTTATTTTGAAATTTATTTAAGAGATAAAAATGTTTTTTTTTTTTCATTTTATTTCTCCTAATCTCAAACCACATATAAAATGTCCACATGATAAGTTGTATTCTCTCAGAAATTGAACTGAAAAATTTATCAGAAAATGCTTCAGATTCGACTACTTGCCCTTGTGTTATTAAGCATGGAGACCATAATTTCAAGCAAACATATTGCTGTTTCTCATCTTACTATACTTTTTGAGAAAACATATTAAGAAATATAGCTGAAATTTTACTGATGTTCGTGAAATATTCTTAAAGAAATGGAAAATTCAGTTAATACTTTCAGTGCCCAAAAGAAATTGTGAGCTTCAGGTGCATTTTCGATTTTAATTAAAAGCTATTAAAAAAAGAAGCATAGCAAAGATTAAAATAACAAAAATAACAGAGGAAAAATGTTACCTAGAAAAAAAGGAAAGCAAATTGTTTTCCTGTGTCTTGAATTCATAGTGTTTTGTATACCACCTCAGGTAGGAAAAAAAATGTTAACTTTGTTTCCAATGTTTTGTTTTGCATTTTAGTTTGTGTTTTGGGACATTGTGACTAAAGCCTGTTTTAACACTTTCAAGTCAGTGGATTAAACTGCATGCATTTTATTTCTTATAATAAACATTAACATAATGCATTCTTTAACAAGATAAGGAATTTTAAAATATATTTTGAATTATTCTTTGCTATTTTTCAGCCACTAAATGCGACCTGTGCTTATAAATGATCTTACCTGTAAGTGCTATGTTGTAACCCTTCCTACTTTTTTACTACTTTAATTTTCACCCTCTTTAAGAATCCGTTCCAAGTGGAGAAAATCAAAGTGTAACCGGAGGTGATGAAGAAGCTGTAGATGAATATCAAGAATTAAATGCAAGAGAAGAGCAGGATATTGAAATAATGATGGAAGGCTGTGAATGTGCCATCTCTAATGCTGAGGCCTTTGCGGAAAGGCTGTCCAGAGAGCTGCAAGTGCTGGATGGGGTAAGACTTTCTCTGTAGCCTATGAATGAGTCTTGTGTAGTGGATTGAGAAGACTGGCTATGTTTGTATTTTACTGCCTCAGCATTTAAGATTTTATACAGCATTTAAGATTATTGCTGCCTTTCTCTGTAAGTGCCAGCTGCCATAAGTCTTTCACTGTTCTTGTTGAAAAGACAGCACCAGCTATTAAGCCAGTGAAAGCAAGTTAGCTGAGGGTCTGGATTTGGGCAGGTTCTTGGTAAGACGTGGCAGGAGGAAAATGTGGACCACTGGAAACCGACTTGGTATTGACTCTCCCCACCCCACCCCCAGACTTTGAAACACCTCAGAATGCAAAAGAATAGCACCTTTATGGTTTGAAAACAAATTTGAGAGAAGTTGGGCTTAAATAAGTAAATCATTTGCCCAAAGGGAGCAGAATAAAAGTAAAAAGGACATTTAATTTCTCTGCTAAAATGTCTTAGAATTGATCCTTTTAATTTGTATTATAGTTTCTGTAAATGTCACCTTTAGAAAGTAAAAAGTTAAAAGAGCTAAAACTAGTACCACTTAATGTTAGAAAAATCTAAAACAAAAACGTGGTTGTTTACGTGGCTTTTTGCTTTTGTTTAGACAATGTAAGCACTTAAAGAAAACCCTCAAAGAATTAGAAATATTTGAAAAAACTTAAAGAACTTTGACATTTTATACATAAAAGGTACAGAAATTGTGAGATTGAACCCACAGATTTTTCAATAGTTCAAGCTTATATAAGTTTACAAAATTCACTGGAACCAAGGCTTAGAAGAAACTTTAGGATTTGAATGTGAAAATTATTCTGGACAGTTTTGAGTCCCACCTCTGTTACTTCAAGATAAGTATTCAGTAGGCACGAGCCCTGCTGCTGACTTTTAGAGTTCTACTGAACTTACAGTTGAGTTTTTATGAATAGTGTATAAAATAGCTTGTGAAATTATAGCATCAACTGTACAAATGTTCTTTTAATTTGTTGTTCACTCTTTCTCCTCATGCCTCGATGATTTATATTTTCTTTTTCTTTTCTAATCAATATTGTATATACATTCCATTGCTTTGCAGTTTAACTTTGGATTGGCAGTTTCCATACTTCAGGGAATTTGTAATCCGTAGTCAGAATTATAGTGATGAGGGATTGGTATTTGCTACTGCTTTCCCTAGAAAGAAAATATAGTTCCAAATAAAAGAGGAAAGAAGACAATAGAAATAACACCTATGTGGCCATATGTTCTTCCACATTCTGTTAGTACAAATTGTACTACAGTTATAATTTAGTTCCACCTACCCTTCAGAGGCTGGTATATTCCTGTTACTTTCTTGTTTAAAGTATTACATTGGTGGTTATGCTTTTATTTAAGGTTTTACAATTCTGAATGTTAAGAAATATGAAAGTTCCTAAAGCTGATAGAATTGGAAATAATATTAGAGATTTATATAATCTAATACCCATTAATTTACACATATTAGAATATACCTGTGCAGGCTGTGGAAACATAAAATACAGAGACCCTAATTTTGGTTTTGGTCCCTAATCTGTTTTAGAGGCAAGTGTACTGTCTTAAAATGCTGTGTAAAAAGTCGAACATAAACTTATTAACTAAAATAGACTTGTCAGATGTTTATCACTCTTGTTACTCTGCTGTCAATGAGAGTTAGCAATATTTCATCATTATGTTTTTACACATTTAAATAATTTGAAGTGTTACTTTGTGTTTTTAACTTCGTAGGCCAATATCCAGTCAATTATGGCCTCTGAAAAGCAAGTGAATATCCTGATGAAATTGTTGGATGAGGCTCTAAAGGAGGTGGATCAGATTGAATTGAAACTGAGCAGTTATGAAGAAATGCTCCAAAGTGTAAAAGAACAAATGGATCAGATTTCAGAAAGCAACCACCTAATTCATCTTAGTAACACTAACAATGTAAAACTCCTGTCTGAGATAGAGTTCCTTGTGGTAAGTGGGATTATAAATTACCAACAGCAAAACACCTAAGAAAAATGATGTAAAACCCATTTGTAAACATTTTCTAATTTCTTCATGAGAGTAAGAGTTAAAAAAATTTCACAGATTTAGTGATAACATTGAGAAGGATCTTACCTGTACATTTCCCAAAAATTGCGTGTGCAAATGACGTGTTTACATATATTCCAGAACCACATGGACTTGGCCAAAGGTCATATAAAGGCCCTTCAAGAAGGAGATCTTGCTTCTTCCAGAGGCATTGAGGCCTGCACGAATGCTGCTGATGCCCTTCTGCAGTGCATGAATGTAGCTCTTCGACCAGGTATGTTCATTAGAGATGATAAAATCTGACCAAGAATCTGAACCTGAGCCTGTAATCTGACTTAAACCTTTTGACAAGAAATACCTGGGGCAAGTGGTTTCAAGTTTTATTATCAGCATTTCCAAACATATCTGTATGCCACCAAGAACACTTTCTTTTCAGTTCCTTCTGATTGACCATTAATGACTCTAGTTAACACTGATGTTTTTCTTTAGTACCCTCCACAGACCCTAGTACAAAGTAGATGCTTTGGTTAGACCAGAGGGCATCAGGTTTTGCTAAGCCAAGGATTCCAAAAATTGAGTTTGTATCAGAATTTCATAGAGGGCTTGTTAAAACCCACATTGTAGGCCCCACCCCCAGATTCATTAGGTCTGGGCGGAGGCCCTAGAATCCACATTTGTAACAGCCCTCTGAGGATGCAGAGGCAGGATCACGCTTTCAGAACCACTGTGCTATATAACTTTTTCTCTCTTACCTTTTTTTTTTTTTAATCAAGCAAATGAATAAACCACTAACAATTTAGATTCTTCAAAACTGACATATGGCTAAATAAATGTACTCATTGATCCTGGAGGGAAATGTTTTACCTCTTAAACCAGTCAAGAAAATGTTATAATTTCAGGCCATGACATGCTTCTGGCGGTCAAGCAGCAGCAGCAGCGTTTCAGTGATTTGCGAGAGCATTTTGCCCGAAGACTAGCCAGTCACCTCAACAATGTATTTGTGCAACAGGTAATTTTATTTTTATTAGTAAACTCTGCATATTCCTATAGCTTGTTTATGTGTTACCTCAACCTTAAATACCCACAGAAAAACGATAATGTATTTAATGGGGAACACAATATATTTCTTTACACATTTATTTAAGATTTTTAAATATGTGCATGTTTACTCATAGATGCATTTTGGATCTCATCTGCCTCCTTACTTCAGCAAAAATGCTGATTCTAGAAATCAGATAAATAATTATGCTTATTGCAGATACTATTTAGACATTCATAATTATTTATAAAAATAAGTACAAACTTGTTACATGTTTACTGTTTAGTGTTTTTTATTTTGAGGTGAGAACCAGAACTTGATTCAGTATTTTAAATGTTTCTTTGGCTTTGTGTATTTGTATAACTTGAGAAAAATTACTCTATCTCTATATTATACATGTCAGTTGATTTTATCTTATATAAACACTGTCTATATTTTTATATTGAAAGGAGTGTTACAATGAAGGTTGTGGCAGTGACAATGATATTATAATATAGAGGGATTTAAATAGAAGACATTTTAACAACCAATATAATAAATTAGGTTTCTTCTGTTTTTCATTTCTTACTATGGTTATTGAGCAAAAAAATTGAGGGAATTCTTGTTTATCAAGAAATGCAGTCTGCAACATTGGATTCTTACTTTGTTTTTACTTTGCAATATTATAAAACAATTGTATTTACTATATTTTATTTCCTATTAGTTTACTCAGGCCCTCCTTCAACTCTATAACAGGTCCTACTTTCTTTCGGTGCCTGTGAGTACATCAAATTTGGCTCAAGCTTCTCTGATTTTTTTTTTCCTATGAAATGTGCTAAACTTAACAGCCGCAGAATCTTTATAGATGATAATTTCTTGATTTAAACTATCTGTTAACCATATTTATAACAGTGTTTTTAATGTCCTCTAGCAAAAAGTTTATTCTGGAAAAAAAAAAGCATTTAATCTCATTTCTGCTTGCCTTTTCTTGCCATTCTTTTACTCACTCACTTCTTCATTTACTTAATAATCATTTGCCAAGTGACCGAGATACATATCAAACGTTTACTTGTGATATATGTGAGGCTGGTCCTGCCCTTGAGTAGTTCACAGTCTAGGGAAAGGAAACACACAGATATAGTCAGGAAGGGTCAATTTTGTGATGTGACCAAAGGTAAATTCTAATGGTGCATAAATGAAGACCATCTAACTAGGCAAGTGGGGAGAAATCAGGAAAGCCTCCACATTTCACTTGGCCTTTATCAAGAAAAAAGTAAGCTTAAAAGTCATGTAGGAAATATTTATTCACATTTTTCTTATATTCCAATAATAACCTGGTTTTACACAGCTCTTTAGTTTTTAAAAATGATGCTGTTGACAGTGATTTTTATCTACATTTTTAGATGGTATGCAAAACAACAGTCGGTAAACAGTAGTCCTTTCTGTACCCTTAACTGTTTGTTATAACATGAAGTTATTTATCATTTTGCTTCCTTGCCTTATAAACTAATGGCTTTCTTTAAAACAAATGCTTCCCAGTTCTGGAAATCTGATATCTATTGTTACATGTGAATGATGCATGTTAAAAACCAGAATGTTGCAACTACCTGAGATGTGCTGATGAATATGGGGGAGGCTGTCCCAAGTACAGAAAAGAGACTTCCTGCGTGTTGAATTCATTCCATCAGGTCACTTAACAGAAATGTTGGCAAACATGGGTATTTCTTCTACTGGTTGTGGGATGTACTAGCAGATAAAATTTAATTACCAGATTATGGTATATCTTCTTTGTCAATTACCAAATATTGTTTGTGTGTCTGTTATATACTCGCTGTCATCCATATGTAAGAATAACAGGAAAAAAAAAGAATTGGCTCTAAAGATCCTTATAAGGAGGCTTAAGACTCATGTACTTAAAGCTCGACAGCAATGTACATATTTGCTGGTTGTATAACAATATATGCATATACATATATATTATACATGTGTGTAATTGCTAAAAAGGTTTAATAAAAAGTGAATTTACTAAGGATTTAAGTACTCATATAGCATTATAGATAAGACAGTTCAAGCAATGCAGTTTATAGCAAATGTAATATTTATTACTGTACAGAGGAATTCAGTAGAAATAATCTTTTGATCACTGTAAAACAGTAATTTAAAGCACAGATTCCTAGTCTTTTAAAAGTTCATACATTAGTAAAATTAAAAGAAGTACAACTTGCATACTAACTGACCAGATGACCAGTTTTTTATTTACTAAGTAAAAACCTTAAAAAAAAATGCTGCCATTGACTTTCACTATCTCTTTACTTTTAAAATGACATTTTGGCATTACAAATAAAGGAAGAACATAATTTTGACTTTTAAAGTTAATACATTTACCTTTATGAGAATCTCACTGATAATTTAATTTTTTGTATTACTGTAGGCCAGTAAAAACATCTTTGCAGTTGGAAATCACTGATTCAGAGAATGCTTTCTATGATGCAGCTTTGATATTAACACTTCTACATAGGTATATTTTAATGAAAGTTGACATGCATATTTATTTAATATTCACTTTTAATATTTTTAACAGTTGGCTACATTTTCTTGGCTCTTTTAGATCTTCTTACATACTCGTTCCCATTGAACTTAAACTCTTACCCTTAATTTGTATCTTTACAAGAGATTCGTGTATCTAGAAAGATACTCAGCTAGAAGAATTAGGCCAGATACACTAGAATTCTTATATTGAAAGCAGACAGTCAAATTAAGGTGAATAAAATTGAGGCAAGTAGTCATACATGAAGGAAATATCCTTTTAAAACTTCTCTTGTTGTTTTGAAAATTTTATCTTGAAAGGATCATTGTTCTCTACCCTTATTTTCCTCCTTGGTTCTAGAAGTCTCATGACTTTGTACTTTTCCTATAGCAACATATTAAAGACTGATTATGCAATGAACTAAAATTTATACTGCCAGAAAAAACCTGAAGTTCTGGGACTTTAAGCTGTATGCTTAAATTTAAAAATTTTTCTTAACATTTGTAGAATGTTGAATAAACAGCAATCACCAATATTCTATTGATTTCACAGAAATTGTTTCCTTAATCATATTTCAGTTTTTTAAACATGGTTAATTATCTGTGGTTAGCTGCTTCAAAAGAATTGTGATTTATGTAAGATCGGTTTTTGTGATGTTTGTTGGAATTTTCTCAGATGTTCTTTTTTCTTTAACAAAAACATGTCATAATATAGAAAGGAGATTTTGAATCTTGAAAATGTATTCTATAGTTGTCATGAATGTATTGTTTTTATTAGGAAGTTAGTATATGTAACAGTGATTAGGAGTACCATCACTGCAGTCAAACTTGCTGGGTTTGAAATCCTGACTCTTCCGCTCCCTACCTGGGTGATCTCGGACAGATTGATGAACTCGTGCCATATTGGTTGCTTCATAGGGCTTTTATGGAGATTAATGTATTATTAGATGTGCAGCATTTAGAGCAGTGCTTGACAATAGTCAATGGTAACTTAATTTGCAGAAAAGTCAATGTATACATTAATGAAAATTTATAATTTTCTAAGTTTTTAGAAAATTATTTGTCTTAATTGGGATGAAAATAGTTTATTTTCAAATTATGTTAATAAAGAGTTTCATGTTTTTAAATGAGGATAAAAGTGCTTTTTAAGGTATATAAACCATAAACCCATGTAATGTTATGATATAATGTTCCTTCAGTAACAAAATTTTGACTGAAAAAAAATAAAAATAAAGAACCTAACAAGGAAGTAAGCATTTTTAACTAATTGTTATTGCTGCCAACTTATTAGTATAAGAAACTTTAAACACGTTAATCTAAAACACATGTAAAGAAAAAATTTAGACATCAGAGTTCTAGATATTTTAAGTATCTATATTATTGATTGATTTAAACAATTTACATTTCCTATTTTCTATAGTTTTTGGAGCCATTTTCTCTAAGATTAAATCATCTTTGATTTCACTAATAACATTTAATATCTTAAAATAGTAATTTGAAACTAATGAAGTTCTTCATATTAGAAATAAATTATTCAGGAGATGGTTATCTTAAAATGCTGTTTGCTAAGGAAAGCTTTGAACAGTAATATGTGTTAAACACCCTCATAACCTAGAAAATCTTCTACAAATAATAATTATTACTTCTATTTTCAGTAGAGAAAGTTTGTAATTGAAGAACTTTCCTAACATTGAATAACTTAACATGCAATAACGTGAGTAAATAACTGAAGAGCATAAACAATAAATTTAATTTTTGAATAATTAAAAAAATGAAGATTGTTTTGGATAATGAAAAGATTTTTAATATTATTAATACAGTATTTAGAAAACATAAGCCATAATAAGTTTGTCAGATATTCTTCCCCTTTAATTAGTATAATTAATTTTATGACATACACCTTGGAGACATTAGTCGACCTAAAGCTATAATCACTATCTGTGCTGAGTATCTAATGCCTGTGATTTAATGCACTCTTCTGATGGAGCAATTAAAAGCCATTGCTGTAATTTAATTTTGTGTTGAACTTTACTTAGTATAATTAAAGATAGAGTATATAGTCCAGTGTAAGACCTGTGTTTTATTGAATATTATTAATTTTGTTCATACTTAACTGCTACTGTTTACAGGAAACAGGCATCTCAAACATACAGAATAGCTTTGTTTTTCAAAACCATAACTCTTAGTCCTCAATAATTCTGTTGGAAGATGTATTTATATTCAGTCAGCCATACAGAAAAAAATGTTTACAAAGGTTCTTAGTCTCTTACCCAAAACTCTTGAGGTCAGCGTGTTTATATCTTTTACAAATTTTAGAAAAGTAATACAGTGTATATACAGATGTTATATAACCAATCATGCACATAATGTTTCTACAGTAAAAAATATTAATAACTCCTCTATAAATAGCCTCATGGCAGTTCAGGTCAAGTTTTGCTATCAGAATAGTTTGGGGACTAAACTTAAACTGAGTTTTCAGAGTTTTTTATATTTTAGAATTAAGGAAATGGATTGTGGAACTATATACATACATAACTGGTATATAATATCCATAATATTTATGAACTTTTCTTCTATAAACTTCTGGTTCTTCTTATTTTGAATTGACTCGTCCAGTTTTTTGATACTTTTCTGGTATTCCTGGACCAACAAGAATAGGTTAACATGGGAATGTTATCAGTAAGAAGCTATCAGTAAGATTTATCTTAGACATAGATTGACTATTCTATACACTTTTATATGTAATTTGTAGTTAGAAGGTCCTTTTTGTCTTAGAGTTTTACTTTTAATTGGGCATATGTTACTACAAGAAGAAAATTCTTCAGCTGTCTGATTTGAAAACTTAAGAAGGAACTCAGATAATGATTATTTTAGTATTTAATATATCTTATATTTCCATCTTTCTTACTATGAAGAATTCTTTATTTTCTTAGGCAAGGAACTTTTCCTTCTGGATATTCTTATTTAAAAGAAATTATCTTAAAAACCATAGCCACTAAGTTCTTATTTTATGTGGATATAGTAAAATAAATATAAGTTAGATGAAAGGTTTTTTGAATTAAAAGAATTTAAATTCTTTAAATTTAGGATGTTGATGAACTAATGTATATCAACTAGTACTATATACATTTAATTTGCTTTAGGTAACTTTACCAGAACATGAGTTAAACAACCCCAGTAGTCTTTCATTTTTCACAGTTTTACAAAGTACTAACAGATAATTTCTGACTAGACAATTCAGGTTAAATTCAGGCAACCAGGTCATAATGACTATAGACAAATGTGGTGGGGTATTTTGGTTTTTGTTTTCTCCTTTTTCCTTGAGAACTTACATTTTCAAGGAAAACCTACTCCTTTAGTCTTTCAGCTCCCCATCTCTTACATATTTGCTTTGAATTCTATTACAAATGTTGGCCAGTTAACAAGAAAATTAATGCTGGATTGTTTCAGAAGAGGACTGGGAAGATTTTTATATTTTTAGGTACCAGTAACTAGTAGACATTTGCAATTTTGAATCAGGTTAAAATAATTTTGTTTAGCATGTTTTTAAAAGAAAGTGAATGTGAATCTCATACAACTGAAGTTCTAATTCTAACCTCCTCCCATGTGACTTGGGCAAATCACCTTTGAGGTTTCAGTTTCTTCTTTTAGAAAATAAGGTTATTGAATCAGATGGTCTACCAAAAACACATTGTCTGTCTAGGTTGTTTGATAACTTATTAATTTACTTATATAAAAGTCTTAGCAAAGGTTTAAAAATAAAAATGATATGTAGTTACTTAAATACATATTTGTTTAGAGGAAAATTAAAATTAGAAGAAAATTGAAATTATTTATTAGGGGTTATTCTGGAAAGCCCAGAATATAGTCATCTATAGTCCTTCCTAGTTGTAAAATTCTTTATCCTATTTTTTTTTGTCTGCTCTGTTGACCTATTATAGACAAATGGAAATAATAAATGTAGACAATTTGTTTTGAATGACTTCCCTATATATTGGGTTTCTTAAATAGTTTGTATCATAGTTTGTTTCTGTAGTAAATTAGAGAATGATATGAGAGAGATAGACTTGATTAAAACATCCTCAACTCCTTTAGAAGATGAAATTAGTTGATTTATCAGAGTACCATTCTTTTGTTTTTGATGATTTTATCGTGGTGCTGTTCGGGATGATAAAAGAAAAGTAAGTACTTGACTTTTTTTCTGTTTTGGTTTTGCTTAACCATATTTAGTCATTGCGCAAAATTTTGATTACAATAATGCTTCTTCGTACTGTCAGTGATACTTATTTACTTATTTACTCTCTCTAGGGTCATGATCAGAGTTCAACTCTTGCTCAGCACTCAGTGGAACTGACTTTACCCAATCACCATCCATTTCATCGAGACTTGCTTCGATATGCCAAACTGATGGAGTGGCTAAAGAGTACAGATTATGGAAAATATGAGGGACTTACAAAGGTATGGATTTGATATCAGTTACCAAGTATAGATCATAATCTTTAAGAGTCAAGAGGTCATGTATTCAGTTCCCCAAGTGACATTTGAAATACTATAATACATCCTTAGCAAAGCACAAAAAAAAAAAAAAAAAAAAAAAACATTGAATTTCTGAGTACTCACTAAACAAGGAAAACTTTTGTTTACTTGGATAAAGAAGAACTAAATTTTAAACAGAGCTTAATATGGTATTAGGTCATACTACAGCCTGAAGCATCACTCAGTTTAATTAAATGCTATGAATTCCTGGGTTTCTTTTATGTGCATATAGAAACTGGAGAGTTTGAAGGTGTGTGAGTGAGGTTTTTGCCCTCTCAGAATTCATAATCTTTTGGGTTAAGCAAGTACAAAGTGCCCCTTTATTAAGCAGGCACTCCACGCTTACAGCTTCTGGGCCTAATAATAAGCCTCTTCTTCTTAAGAACTTTAAGGCTGACTGGGGCAAATAATTATACATAATACAGTCAGCAAAAAATTAAGTTCTAACCTGGAAATGGCTTTAAATACATGGCAAATTGCAGAAGTGTTGGGTAGATATTTATGAAAATTCTGATGGTAAGAAAAAGGCAGATTGTATATTCTTGTCAATATCGACAGCAACATATTGACTGTAGAACCTTCTTATATATCAGTCTTCATTCATTTTCTCTTCAAAGTGCCTTTACCCATTTAAAGTAAAATCTACTACTATACTGAGGTCCTAAGAAAGGAGACAAGCCTTGGTAGAATAAATATTTTAAATTACAATTTAAAAGTGTTTTTCAAAGGGAATATAAATATTCTGAGGTGTTTATGTGCATTTTATCTGGCTAGCTATTTTAGGTAAAGTTATTTTTGCCTCTTAGAATTAGTCTTTTAAGTATTATGCAACTCTACTGTTAGTATATTTTGTTTTGTTTTATTTTCATTCAACAGAATTCTGATTTGGAGATACCTTAGGAAAAATATTTATATTACTGGAATTCTTTGCCTTTTGAAATTTTAGGAGGATTAATATTTTGAATAATTAAACATTATTATATCTCCTTAAGAGTTTTGTGCCAACATGTGCTTTGTCCCCAAGTGAATATTCAAATAAGTAATCAATAAGCTTTTTGCCTAATTGTGTTCTCAGTATTATTACCCTATCTTTATATAAATGCAGTATTCATGAATGTAATTTAAAGTGAAGAAATAAGACTATAGCCAACCTAGAGATGATTTATGGAATCATTCTCTGCTCCCAGAGTATTTTTGATTGACAGTAATAATGAACTATTTTAAATGAAATTGACTTTTTTCCCAGGAATATTACTTGATCATGTGGTTTGAACTTTTGATAGGCCACATATTTTACCTCATAATCTTAGTTGGTTTAGAACAAGAATCTAAGACAAGAATTCTATTCAAAAAGGGAAAAAGAAAGGAAGAGATTAAAGAAGGATACAGAAAAAGCAGTGTTTTTGTAGTAACGAATAATAAAATCCAGATAGGTTATTTGATTGGGTGCACACAGTTTACACTTTTTGACAGGAATAGGAAAAATCTTTTCCAAATTCTTCAGAGCTGAGTATCACTAGCTACTGTTCCAACTCTATTTATGGCTGAATCTAAACAAACCCCTGATATTTGCTATGCCTAATGAGAGCCTATGGAAAATGGGGGTACCTTGGTCATACAATGAGTTCAGTTGCCTGGACTCCTTCCTCCTTAGGATTACAGCCACCCTGATCTGTGGCCCTGAGTTACACGTGTAGCGTACAACTAGTAGAGATGATTACTTCCTGCTTGGGTAGAAAATGAGCTTTCCTTGCCTAATAGCCTCCTGTGGTTGACAGTCTTGAAGATGACTCCGACATCTTCTCTCAACCTCAGTTCCGTGTTTCTAGAATTTGCCTCATTGTGTACAGGGAAAATAAAACAGGTCTCTGTAGGGCCACAGTCAGCACAAGATAAAATTGAAAAGACTACTGAGATAGCAATATTTGGACTAGAATAGTTAAATATTGAATTAAGGAGGAATATATGCTCACAGTGAGAGACATATTTCAGAATTTGATAAATGATTGGACTGATACTCACACTTACTGTGGCCTTTCCCACTTGTGAGTTCTTTTGAGTGCCTAGGAAAAAGATTCAGACATTTGAGTGCCATTGAAAAAGGGAGGAGTGGTTTTCGATATTCTACTGAAGTCACTGTCTTCTAGATACCACAGCAGCTGTTCAATTGTTTTGATTGCTTAGGTAGCAATGGCAGTTTAAACCATTTGGGTATCAGAGTGCAGTCTTTTACACTTATGCTAAGTATTTGAGTAGGTACCACTGATGAAGATTTTGCAGTTTATAGGAAGCTGATTTCCCATTTGTCAGTCACGTACTGGTTTGCAGCGATCAATATTTTTATGTGAACTTTAACTTGAAAAAAATGAGACGTTGAAGGAGTGAATTAATTCCCAGTAGGAATTAATTTTAGGATATATTTTCATTTGCTTTTAAAGTTATGCAAAGAACACAAGAAAGAATTGCCCATTTGACTAACTTTTCTTAGAGAGACTATGTAGAGAAATATATGGCCTATAAATTTAAAAAAGGCAGATCTATATTATATATGTCCCAAATGCTTTTTTATAAGGAAATATATATATATATAATACCTAAGAAAACTATGAGTCAATATTTGCATAATACATGCCTTTTGAGAGGAACATCTGATATTTAAAGCAAGGTCAATCTGTTCCAAAATTGGATATATTAATTTGAAATTTAGTTGGTGCTTAGATTCCATTGTATATATAAAGGAATACCTAAGTACCATTTTTCTGGTGTGAATTTATTTAAACTTAGTAAAACCGTATGATTTTTAACTTAAAACTTGGAAAACTGTGATTTCCCACTGGTGAAGTATCCTTCCTCAGAGTATAAAATATTTTCTGATTTTAAGCAAATATGATTAAATGAGCTTGTCTACTAAATAATGGATATCTTCATTTAACCTAGAATAAATCAAATTTGTTTTTAAAAGTAGATTATATAGTTATGAAAACTGTAAGATGTACTATTTAAATTCCTATTTTTAGGTAATACCTCAAGCTGACAGGTTACAGTGAAACTAGACTAAATGTACTTCGTCATTGCCGTGGACACTGCCTATCGGTGTAATCGTGTTAGCAGGGTGGAGGAAGAGTTTCAAGATGCCCGTACTCCTTAGTTATATAATTCCACCCACAGGAAATTATTCCAAGGAAACAATATCTTAGAGATGGAAAATCTTAATGTCTATTTTAGCTAAACATTGAAACCACTGAAGTGACATGTTTAGGAGATTGATTTACTAAATTGCGGTACATAAGTTTAATAATACTGTGCAATCATTTAAAGTGTGAAACTAAAGAATCAGGCTTGCTCTGACTCAGATAGTATATCTGCAACTGTATTTAAAATATGTGAATGGTTATATGTAAAAATGAAAATTTAAGTGATTATGTTCAATTTCATGTTTTAGTAAATTGTTGATATTATGATACCTTTTAAATTTTTTTAAAGACAGAAATAGTCTACTTTTCCTCTCCTATGAACCACAACAGTTAGGCCACAAAATTTAAAACAAGCCTGAAGGATTTGGGGGAATTGAAAAATGGAAGTTGTTCTGTTAGTTATATTAAAAAGAAGTACGTGTTACTTTTATTTTAAGAATTACATGGATTATTTATCACGACTGTATGAGCGAGAAATTAAAGATTTCTTTGAAGTTGCAAAGATCAAGATGACTGGCACAACTAAAGAAAGCAAGAAGTTTGGTAAGCTTAGGCACCTCAGTTCAATGTATTTTATTCTATTAAAAATGACTATTTATGACAAATAATCTTAAGACATTTTTCAGCGGTGTGGAGAAGATACAAAAGAAATAACAAAAGAGCAAGTCTAATGCATTGGTTTGATTTGTAGGTATTCCATAGAACTAATATATCGATAGGAAATGGTTTTTATTAATTAAAATCCTGCAGTATGTGACTCTCACAGCAGTTGTGTTTCATGCTATAATTAAAATATATCTGTATAGGAGAAGCAGTTGGTCAGAAGGTGAAGTGTAGTTTGGTAGAGACTAGAGAGAGCATTAAGAGTTCAGTTTCTGACTTCCTAAAAGACCTTTTATCATAGTTGGAGACAAGTCACTGATCTCTTAAGTCATCGCTCTTCACAGAGAAAGGAAAGTGTTTCCTGGCTTCCTACTCATCACTGGCTTTTGATTCAAAAGAATGTTTCTAAGTGTTTTCTCCCCTACCCTGGGGGCTCTAAAAATGTCACCAAGATTTGTCATTTGATTATACCTTATTTTTCCAAGGAGATATTTTTGAAACATTATTATTTTATTGCTTCTGTTATATGTTTATATGTTAAATGGGTAAGAGCATGATCTGAAAGGATAGCCAGTGAAAGCATCCAGATGCGAGAAAGGTGATATGCCGAGGCCACATTCTGCTCTTGCATGTTCCCATCTCTGGAGTCCCTTTTGGATGGAGTTCTGTGCCTTACTCAAGTCAAAACCTGGCCTTAAATGGCTGTAATGTGTACTCCTCAGTGTGTCTGCATAGCTCCCCTTTAGAATAATGAGTTTAGCATTTGTTGGTTAAAATGAGCCTATTTTCCCTAAGTAACCTTGGTATTTGCGAAACAAAATTGGAAATGATTAGTATATCTTCTGATTCTTTTCTTTAGGTTGGAGAAAACTGTCTTTAGGGGGTAATTGTTTTGTAATTCACTACTACTGCTGATATGTTTTTTTTTAATATAGCACTAATATAGTGATTATATTAGTTCAGACTTTTGAGAAGGTTTGAATCTGTGTACAAATATGTTACTTAGTGAAGATACTGCTAAAAATCTTGGGACAATAGGCTTTTGGAAACAGAAATGCTAACTCATCCTAAAGGTTGTTCTTAAACAGCAATGTGTTTATTTCCTTGTTAATGTTTCACTGTGGATATGTTATTTTTTTTGAGTAAACAGCATACTATTAATGCAGTTACATGTTTAATGTTTTCATTAAGTATATTTGTCACCACTTGTTAGTGAACCATTTTATTTGGAGAGAAGTCTTCTACCGTTTCTGAAAACTGGAAATAGAAGGGAAACCTTTCTAAAATTATCTCCTCAGGAGGTCATTAATCTCATCATAATACTTTATCATGTCTAAGATTCACAATGAGATAAATAACATAATAAAATACAGCTTAAATCAAGTACCTTAATGGTATGTTGCATTAATCTGAAACCTAAATTTTTTATTTTCCTACTGCTCGAAAACTTCTTTAATTATGTTGTTAAAAATATTTTAAACAAGTTTAGAAGATACTTTTATAGTTTTAAAAATATTAAAATAACATTATATGTAATATGTCTCTTTAAAAAAAGAGAGTAATTTGTCATGGTTGACAGTACCAGAAAATTAGTTTCAATTATTTTTTATATCATCAGCTTTAAGAAAAGAAAAACTAAATAATAAACAGAATTCAGAGGGTAGCAGTTTGATTCATCTTTGAGATCTAACTTATTAATCAGCATTTAAAAATAAATTTCAAGTTAAATACAAATGACAAGTTCTAAATAAGGTAGAATGTAAATGTTTTAAATATCTTTTCAGGTATTCAAATTTGTTTAAATTAACTTTATAGTAATGGTAATTGAAATAGAAACCTGAAACTTTGGAAACATAACTTTTCAAATGAATCAAAATTAATTAAAAATAACATTTTAAATTATTTTGTTTTCTTTTTGTGTTGAAAATTCTGAATTATAGATGCAATAAAATAAAAAGTCAGGAGCACATCCTTATGGCCCAGGTGGCTGAGATACTGGTGTTCAGGCCTCATACAACCCTGGTCCTCAGGTTCTAGACCCCAGGGCCAAGGTGAAAGGCCAAAATAAAAAACAGTGTAGGTAAACATGTTTCTTCAAAGGAAATTGCGTAGTCAGGGATTCCAGACATACTTTGCTTTTGAACTACTCTTGACTCAAGTTTTAGTCTTAATTCAAATATTTCAAAATAATGTTAAAATTCCAGGAAGGTATCTCTTTGTGATAAGATCTTTATGTAGGTCATTGCCTTTTTTGATTCGTAAATTTACTTTGATATCCTCAAAGATGTGGATTCTGCCTCTGCCCCCTCCCCTGCCAGGTTGATACTTTGGTGGAGATTTTTTCCCTTTATAATCTATAAATATTCTTACTGTAATGGCAAACAAAGGAAATTTATTGTTTTTTAAATCACCAGTTTTTTCTTCTGCAGCTAACATTATTAGCGTAAATATTTAGATCATTATTGTCTGCATATTTAATATTCAAAAAAGTATTTAATTATATGTCAAAATCATTTTTTCATTGTTTCTCCACTAAACTAAAAAATCTTATTAATTCTAAAGAGTCTTGAATACAGAACTAAAGTAAGTACTGTCTGGAGGATTGATTCAATAAATATCTATTAATCACCTATAGTAAGCATTGCTAGGTACTGTGAATGCAGCTATGAACAAAGATACTACCTTCATGAATCTAATGGGGATAATTAGATAATGGGGATTACCCCCATTATAATAATGAGGATTATTTAAAGATGTTTAAAAGTTTACTTGAGTATTGTTGCTTCTGATAAATGACACATTTTATGAGCCCAAATTATAATTAATAGTACCAATTAAGTAGGCACTACATTATCTCTATATTTGTTATTGACTACTAAAGAAAACAGAAGGTATTTGAAACACTAGGTATTTTTCTGAAACTGGTGGACATAGTATAGTGACTCCATCAGTGACAACTTAAGGCCACCGGACAGTACTGTTCAGATTGGGCATCTGGTAACTATGGCACAGTCCTTGCTTACCATTTTAATGTCCAGCCTTACTGTTTTATAATCCATTTAGTTTCAGGGAGCCAAGTCAGGGAATAGACACCTACTACTGTGTGACCAGTTAGTCATTTATTCTTGGGTTTTTGCCTTGAAGTTAGGAAGATATAGTGACAGTTAACCCTTTAGTCTCTTTTTTTTTTAAATATTTTTAGGATATGGTTTAATTTCCTGTTTTATTCTGATTCTGAGCCTTTCATTTTAACTTCTCATTTCAGTTTATGTTTTACAGAATGATATCTATAATTAATCTAAAATAGTATATAGAAGTTTTAGAAAAAAGAAATGTCAAATGACACTAAAAGAGATCAGATGTGTATATTAAACTTTTCCCAGTTTTATCCTTCCATGTACATATCTTCTGATAGTTAGCATTATGATTTTATATATATATATACATATACACCTTCAAACAGCCGACTACTAAATAGTTCAGCTTGATAATTTGCTATGTTTTTAAGGTCTTGCTCATATAATTTTTATCAGATATACAATTATTTAGTACAGTGGAGAGTACTTTCAGGAGCTTTTAGGACAAATAGTTGATACATTTAATATCTAAATCTAGAACTTCATTCTAATAAATTCCCACTTTATTATTTACATGAGCTCTGTTTTCTTGAGAAACCAAAACTTGTACATACCGCCCATCTTAAACTTAAAAAAAAAAAAAAATCTAAAATTGGGGAGGGGGGCCTATAAACAGATTTTTGTTTGTAAAACCTGATTATTTGAGTAAAAGCAATACATAAAAGACTTAAAATTTTTCCCTCCTATAATTTTTCAAACAGTAGCTGATCAACTAAACATGTGTTTGCATCTCTTGTTACTTGATGCTCATGGTTCTTTGCATGTGTCTTTTAAACTAGAGCTTTAACTTCCTCTTGTGCATGGTTTGTGCAAATTGCAGTTTATTAACTTGTCTTTGTCTTTGATGCTTGCAACCTAATCCATCACAGCTACTCTGCCTCGAAAAGAAAGTGCTGTCAAACAGGAAACAGAGAGTGAGTATGCTTAGTGTATTAGTAGGTATTTTCAATGCATGTATACATGTCTGTATAATGTCTAGAAATTAGTTGTCTGTCTTGAATACAGCCGCACAAAAATATTAATTACTCTGAGTTGCCAGGTATTGGTGTAAGAAAACCAGCATAATAATATGGCTACATCCAAGGAGTTTTGTAGATAGTTTAAAATATAGAGCAGGTAGTAGGCTATCAGAAATTTATGAAAAGACTTAACCATTATATTTCTGTTTTCAGGCTGTTTTGGGGAATTTGAGACATCTTATGGTCAGATTTTGCATGAAGAATTCAGTTTGTCATTGTCCTTATTACATCTTCCTTTGTCCCTTCTGACCATCAACAAAGTAATATATGTTAACTCAGAAATATTCAAGAATAAAATAACATGTTTATTTTTTAATTCTGAATAAAAATATCACTTTTTCTTGCTATAAAAATGGAAGCCTTTAACTACTTGATGTGTGGAGGATGTTGTCCAAGCATATTGTTCTTACTTTTCTCATGGCTATAATGAGTACCTAAGGTTATTCCTAAATCGAATGTCCATATTATATGGTTATTGATGTATGTAGCATTTTAGTTTTAAATATAGCAAGTTTTCAAAGTGTTTGTTTAGTTAAGCTGTAATTAATCAGTTCAACTAATGTACAGCACAGTTTCTGGGTCTAGAAAGGTACTGAGTTATATGTAACTTTTGTAGGAGAATAATGATGGGGTATTGTCATTTTCATTTGATTTAAGCTAATATAGGATTTAATGTGAAGGTGGGTAATATTGGAATATGGAAGCTCTCTTCAGAAATAAAATAAGTTTAGTCTTGTTAGTGATACAGTATGGAGTTGGTGACCATCTTTTGAATGGGAAAGAAAGCTATCATTAGACAACTTTATTTTTATAATGAGACTGGGCAGGACATAGACTATATGATCTTTAAGTTTCCTGTCAGTCCTGTTCTATGGATCTATGTAATTTTGTTTCTTTACAGTATGCTGATGAATAGGACACACGTGTTCATGAAAGAAAAGGATTTGCTACGTATCCCATGTGGTTGACTTGTGCACTAATATTGATTGCCCTGAAAGACGTAGACAGTGGAATATAGCCCTAATTTATGCTGTGAAACCTTTATTCGTGAAGATCACAATTTTCAAAGTTTTGTTATTTCTTAGGTCTTCACGGAAGTTCTGGGAAATTAACTGGATCTACTTCTAGTCTAAATAAACTCAGTGTTCAGAGTTCAGGAAATCGTAGATCTCAGTCATCTTCCTTGTTGGATATGGGAAACATGTCTGCCTCTGACCTTGATGTTGCTGACAGAACCAAATTTGATAAGGTAAAAAAAAAAAAATTCTTCTTTAAGAAATAATATTGGTTTTTTAATAGTAGTTTATCATTGGCTTTAAGTATGTTCAAGGATTTGGACTCTGGTGTCTCTCTTGAAGATGAACCATGTCTTACTTTCCTATTGTGAATCTGAAAAATGTACTAGTCAAGTAGCAGCTAAGATATAGATTATCAAATAATACAACAATTTATTAAAGTTTGCTATGAAGCATTAAATGCTGACATTTCAAATCTAAATTGTTTGAGCAACTATGAAAGAAATAACATTTTAAAAAGCTGTTCTCTACAATGCCTTAAATCAGTTTAAAAAGTTTACCTCTGTGTTCCTCTTTCCAGATTGGAAGTGAATAAATTGTTGTGAGTTTTATTTTAGGTATGTTTTGACCCTGGTCTACCCTTGTTACTGCAATGCCCTATCAATTTGGGAAGAGTTTGTCTTTGTGGTTCTGTTGAGATAATAGATAAAGAATCTTTGGTCTCTACAGAAAAGTGAATTAAATGTGGAATGTTATTGAAAGCCTTTGATGTAGTTCTTGCATGATAGGATCATTTTGGTTTTCTTCAGATCTTTGAGCAGGTGCTAAGTGAACTGGAGCCTCTGTGTCTGGCAGAACAGGATTTCATAAGTAAATTTTTCAAGCTACAGCAGCACCAAAGTATGCCTGGAACTATGGTATGACTCACATTTATTTATTGACTAGTATTTATGATCTATAGCATAATCAACTTAATTAACTTGTCAATATTTCTAATTTTCAACATTGTAATTTCAAAATTTAAATATTAGAACAAAAGATTTATGACGTAAAGATTTTTTAATTAATTTTGTCATACCTCAAGAATACAAAGTTACAAAGTTTGAACTTCTAATTTAATATTAATATTCCAAGTTGTCTTAGGCCTTAATATTCTCTAAATTAGTGAAGGGGGGAATATATCTGAATTTATTTTGTAAAAACATTATTATTTAAAAAGGCATTTTAACATCTTGATGTAGTTAATTTTCAAAACAAGAAAGATGTTTGAGCATGTACACACACACACACACAGAGACACACAGATACTAGCAAAAGGAAAAGAAAGGGGGAGAAAAAGGATGAGGCCACAAATCAGAATCTTTGTTAAGCCTCTGTTACTGTGAGATGTTAAACAAATTGTTTAATCCCAGCTTTTTCCTTATGAAGAATTTAAAAAGCACAATGCAAATAAAGTCATTTAAAAATTTAAGTTGTCTCAAGAAACTTTGCCTCAAGTGCACCCTGGTGGAGTGGTGTTCAGGTCCACCTCCACCCAAGTGCAGTCCACTACATTCCAAAGACCCAGGTTTGCTTCCTGGGGTTAGGGGAGCAACCAAGATGAACTAGTAAATAAAATTAAAGTAAAATGCCCCCTCCTCTCTCTTGCTGTCTGCTTGCCTACTCATCTTCATTCCTAACTGCAACCTTTTCTTAAAAAAAAAAATATATATATATATATATAAAAATATGTATGTCTCAGACTTTTTATATGAAACATATTAGAAAAATCATAAAATGAATGAGAGATAAGCCCTGGTATAGCAGTAGTTAGGTCAATCGCCTTCAAGTGATGCAGGCCAGATACCCCTCAGTTCAGGGGAGGTGTGGGACAACCTGTGTGAGCAACTTAAAATGGAAACAATATAAGGTGCTTCTTTCTCCTGCATGTCTGCCTACTAGACTTCATTCCTGCCTGCACCTTTAAAAAATAAAATCAATAAAACCAACGGGAAATTATTTCAAATGGTTAGGAGTTTTTTGTTGTAGATTGAGATACAGCGGTAAGTTTGCTTTTTTGTTGGTTTCTGTAAGAACTTTTTGATAGCCTTCTTTTAAATGCCCAAGCTTTGTTAGAATGATTGATGATGTTTCTTTATATTTTTTAAATTCTCTCTTAAAAGTTGTTTCTAGATGTAATTTGTTTCTTACTGAGCTACCCTCCCATCCCAACACCTTTCTGCTCCTCCTGTACCTTCTACTTGCTCTCCTTTTCTTCATGCCCCCCGCACACACACACGCAACTTACCACTCTGCAGTAATTCTCAGAGAAAATCTAAGAGACAGCATTTCATGAACCTTCTTAAATAGCATACTAAATTGTATAGCTTTTTGGGTAATGCTACCTTTAAAAGTCATTATTTTTCATAATGTATTCTCTCCTAGGAATTTTAAGACTGAGCAGACTTTTGCTATATAATCTATTTAAAGTATTGTTCTTTTATGATGTAAAGTACCTGAATAATTTTTTCAGACTGAAGCAGAGGACCTAGATGGAGGCATATTATCACGGCAACATAATTCTGGTGCATCACTGCCTGTTTCATCTGAGTATGTCTTTGTTACTACCTACTATTTTGGAAAATAGAGACTTCAAGTTGAGTATAGAGGAGCACTCCTAAGTGAGGCTGCAGATGACTGTTAGGAGCCTCCCAGCACTCAGTGCTGATGTATGTGCTCATTGACTTGTCAAACATCTTACTAGACTAAAATTGTCCTGTTTATGATTCTTCGACTCCACTCCAGTAATCATAAAAAGTTCAGTCAATTCTGATGTTTGCTGGTAGGAAGTAACATTTGAATTGCAGTGTACTTCTCAGAAATCACATAGCACATTTCAGGACCTGACTTTCCAAATAACAAAGTTATTTTGAATGATAAGCTTGACTTCAAAAAAAAAATCTCTATTTTGAGAACTGCTATAGAAAAACTACTTGATTATATCTGGACATTTTTAGTTGAAATATAAAATTCTAGTAATTTTGTTTATACCCCGTGGATTAAAGTTAAATACACAGAAGCTTATTGTAACTTTCTGCATTTTATGTTTTCTGAACAGGAAAGACATGATTCGCCAAATGATGATTAAAATATTTCGCTGCATTGAGCCAGAATTGAGCAACCTAATTGCATTAGGAGACAAAATTGATAGCTTTAACTCCCTTTACATGCTCGTCAAGATGAGTCATCATGTGTGGACTGCACAGAATGTGGACCCTGCTTCTTTTTTAAGTACTACATTGGGAAATGTTTTGGTGACTGTCAAGAGGAACTTTGACAGATGCATTGTAAGTTTTTTGTTGGTGGGGCGGGGATTAGAAATCTAATCACTGTAAAAAAATAAGTAAATGTATTTAAATTAATATATTTTCAGTTTTCCTTTGGGAGATCTACTGTTCATATTCCTTAAAGTAGGGTACTGACTGCTGTGTATGTATACATATATATATATATATATATGTATAGAATGGTATATATACACACATGCAGAGATATATTAACAGCTTAGTTGGATGGAAATACTAGCTAATTTCTCTTCTAGACTATGCATCTTGGCAATTTCATTAGTAAGTGACAGAGAACAGCAATAACTTAAGAGAGCCATTAGGTAACTGAAATTTCAGTATGCGATTTAGTGATGATAAAGTTGATGAAGCAGTTTCAACTATTGTTCTTTAAATATATTCTAATCAGAATATTAATAATTGGATTATTGATTGAATTTAGCTTAATTTTTAATTATAAGTTTAATATTTTAATTAATAACATTGATTTATTTTACCAATAAATGATTTTTTTAATAATATTCAACAGTTGTCATTTTCTTTTTAATAGGAGAAGGAATCATTAACTTTATTTTTTGTTTTTAAGGAAAGATGCAGGCAGGAATAAAGGCAAATAGGCAGGCAGCAAAAGAAAAGTAGAAGAAGCTCTTTATTTATTTTTATTTAGTTCACATTGATTGTTCCCTCAGGTCCCAGATCTTGAACCTGGGACCTTAGGATGTAAATGGGACTTGTCCCAGGATGCTCTAGGCCACTAGGTCACCTGGGCATGCTCAGCAACTTTATCTTTATCTGTTAAATTTTGGTAAGTATGTAAGTATGAACTGATCAGGGTCAGGCCCTTAAAAAAAAAAGAATCTGTGTTGACATATTGAGTATTAAAAATGGATGTGTATTTGAATATTTCTACTGTGTGTCCTCAAGTTAAACTCAGCTCTTGAATGCCCAAAGAATAATGACAGATAAATGATTCAAAAGTATTTGACAGTATAATTCTTACTGTGAATTCTAGATCCTCCTAGAAGCACAGAGAACCATAATTGAATCCATGAGTCTTTTTGAAACCAGATGTCTGAATTCTGTCTATATGCAACACCCTTTGTGCACTTTGTCACCATCATACATAAGCACTGTGCTGCAGTTATTTGGAATAAGTAAACTAGTAGATACATGGAAAACTATATAATTCAAATCCATCATATAAATGCCTGTTCTCCCTCTGTTTTCACACCCAAAAAATATAGAAGTTGTCTCTTCAGACAGAAATTTTAGGCTTACTAAGGAGAATTGGAAATGGCAGGGGCTGTCAAACTCAGCCACATGGTAACTTGGAGGGGTCCTGTGTGTGCTCTCATAACTGCTGTGGCCCCAGATGGGCCATAGCCGTATATTTGCCTCATAAATTATAGAAATGCTTATTGGCTGTTTTTGCTTTGAACAAAAACTTGAGGTTCACAATCCTTGATCACATCTTGTTTTAAATAATTTGGATTTTTTCGTTGACTTCGTTTTTTTAAGTAAAATACATGTACTGTTTATAGAGTATCTTAGTTATCCCTGTTGTGTAGGGATTGTTACTAATTTATCTTTAATTAGTAGGCATCCAAAATGTCTAGGCACTAAATTACGTCCTACCTCTATGATGAATACATTCGGTTATAATTTTTTTTTTTTTAAGTTACTTGTCTATTTCTCTCTTGCTTTTTTTCAAATCCAGAGTAACCAAATAAAGCAAATGGAAGAAGTAAAAATCTCAAAGAAAAGTAAAGTAGGAATTCTTCCATTTGTTGCTGAATTTGAAGAATTTGCTGGACTCGCAGAATCAATTTTTAAAAATGCTGAGCGTCGTGGCGATCTCGATAAAGCATATACTAAACTCATCAGAGGAGTATTTGTTAATGGTAAGCTTTTGTTACATTCTAAATAATTTTTTCTAATTTCTAGCAACTTGGAAGTTGGTTGATACATATATTCATTATTATGTAGATGAAATGTCTGTTATATATATTGAATATCATATAGAATATTTTCCATATTCTATAGTCTTATTTAAGTTTTCTGAAATTAAAGATTTCTTGAATTTGAAAAACAAGCAATACATTAAACGCATTCATATGCATAGAAGCCACTTATATTTTAGGGTTCCTTTGGGTTGTAAGTATGCAAAATTAAAATTTATATTTTAAACACAAAAATGGCCTCCCAGATTACATTTGCATTTAGCAAAACTCTTCTGGAGATGATAGGCAGTGATGTTTGTGTAACCTTAAGCAAATTCATAATCACTTCTTCAGCCTCAGTTCTCATATCACACATTTATTAATGCCAAAAAGCTATAGTCACTGCCTTCCTATGTCAGATTCAGCAATTTAGTTACAGAAACTGTGTGGACATATTTAATTTGAAATAAATTATATTACCCATCTTCAAGAATTTTAAAAGAAAAAGAAAAATTGACAGTAAGTGCATTCATAACATTTTCAGTGGAAGTAAGTCTATGAAAAAGATAAATTACATGATTGAATGTTTATATGGTTGATATTCCTTTTAAAATTCAGAGTAATTTTGTTTTGTATGATTATAAAGTAATACATACTTCTACAAAACCCCAAAATCAGAAAACAGATTTTAAAAATCAGGAAGAAATATGATTTATAATCTAATCATAATAGGGATAATATTTAATTTTTATCCTTCCAAACTTTTTAGTATGTTTCTCGCCCTCATATCTGTGTCTGTATTGTGTTTGTGTCCTTTCATATAAAATTTCTAAAACATGCTGTTTTGGAGCCTGCTAGACTCTGTCATCCTACTATCTTTCCTTGTTCATTAATAGAGATAACGATAATTATTTTCAGTGATTGCGTAGTGTTCTGTGTATCATTGTTTATTTCCCAAATCGCCTATTAATAGGCATTTAGCTTGTTTCCAGTTTCTTGTATATATTTTTGTATACTTGTCCAATAATTTCCTTAAGGTATATTACTAGAAATGGAATTGCTAGGTCAGAAGGTATGTATATCAAAGTTTTTGCCAAACCACCACACAGAAAGGTTATACTCATATACTTTAGTGCGGTAAGTAATTGGTGAAAGTTTCCATCATATATGCACCAATGCTGAATACTGCAAGTAATATTAATCTTTTTATTCTTTGTCAAATTCATAGGTTACAAAATGATTCTGTTTATGGGTCTGTTTTTGTTTTTATTTTTAAAAAGAAGGAAGGAAGGTAGGAAGAAAGAAGAGGAGGAAGTGCTTTTTAAGTTATTTATTTTAATTTTCACTTGTTCCCCCTGGACCCAGGTTGAGAATCCAGGGTCCTTGAGCTTTACATATCTATGTCCCACTTGCAGGCTTAGCACCTGAGCCACCAGGGCATGCCATTTATGGTATTTTTTTTACTATGCAAGAACTTTCAAATATATATCAGTGTCATATTTTTGCCTTTATAAGTTCTAAATTTTCAGCCATTCTTAAAAAGTTCACACTATCACAGATTTTTATTAATTCATTTTCTTTGGTACTGATGATTATACTTATTAGTTTCTATTCTAACTTTTTACAGTTTTTTAAAGGAAAAATGCAGGCAGAAATGAAGGCAATAGTAGGAAAGGAGGCAGGAAAAAAGAAGAGAAAGAAGCTTTTTATTTATTTCTCATTTAGTTGTTCACTCTGGTTGTTCCCCGGGGCTGGTGATTGACCTAACTGCTACTCCACCATGGTGCACCACATTTCAAGTACTTGATCAATTTAAAATTTAACTGAAAAATATGAAATAGGAGTCCAAATTTAGTGTATTGAAAAGAACTAGGACACCCTCGTGGCTCAAGCAGCCACACAGAGTGTGTCACACACTGAGACATTAGTGTATGAACCACATACAGCCCAAGGAACCAGGTTCATCCTGAGACCAGTGTGAAAAACTAGAAAAAAATGAACCACTAAATGAATTTTTTTTAAATCAACTCACTGATTGTCCTACACATTTTGAATTAATGTATCATTTCCCCGCTGATTTAATTTGAAAAGCCGACTTTGAGAAACACTGTTTCCATATATATGTGGTACTCTTTTTGAATGATTTGGATGAATGATAAGACCCTTCAATACATTTCATTAAACCCTTCTTAAACACATGAAAAAACAAGGATGTATGTATTTTATATCGAAATATGATCATTCCTATTTAGGAATAATATATTTTTTCTGTTTTGATTCTTAGTGGAGAAAGTAGCAAACGAAAGTCAGAAAACCCCCAGGGATGTTGTTATGATGGAAAACTTTCACCATATATTTGCAACACTTTCTCGTTTGAAAATCTCATGTCTAGAAGCTGAAAAAAAAGAAGCCAAACAAAAATACACAGATCACCTTCAGTCTTATGTCATTTACTCTTTAGGGCAACCTCTTGAGAAACTTAATGTAAGTATATTTCTATTCAGACTTTTCCCCTTGCAATTAAACTTGTGTACAGCTATTTACATATGAATAACACGACAGACATGTATCTTAAATTTGCTCACGTATTGATGCAGGAGGGTAAAGAAAGAAGAGCGCAATTATAGAAGCTGCCAGTGTGCCAGGGCACTGTTAGTTGTTCTCTATGTATATTATTTCTTTTAATTCTTGTTAATAATGATATGGGAATAAGAGAATATTATCACCATTTACAAATAAACTGAAAATAAATAAACTTGCTCGAAGGTATATCTGGTACATAGCAAAGCTTGGGGTGAACCCTAAATTAGACTTTCCTATTTCTTACCTCATAAATGGCCAACCTTTATCCCTAGTTCAGATGAAGATTTCAAAAACTTTATCAAGATAAAAGGAAAACTGAAACTTTCATTCATTGCCTTTTCTCCCCCTCCTTTCCCAATTTGGAATTATTCCCCAGAGCAACTCTGATTATTAAAGTAAAGAAATTATGGTTTTAGAGAACTTCACAATGTAATAAAAACTTAAATGGTGACTTCTAAATGACTTTGCCCACAGTGTGATTATTTATCTTTTATTGAAAGTTTTAATTTGTAATTAGAGCCAAAAAATATTTCTCTCTTCTAAACAAAAGAAACATAAGATATTTAATCAAATGCAGAATTTCTTATAAAATTTTTTAAATATACCATATTTCTCTAGGGTAAATAGCCTGTCTCAGACCTAAAGCCTGCTCCAGCAACATCAGAATCATTCCCTTTGAAATCAAATTTAAAACAAAAATAATACTAGATTATTAATTATTTAACATAATTATAGAAGTTTTAGCCAGTGCAGTAAGATCTGAAACATAAATAAGAGATAAAAAAAAGTTTAAGATTTAATTACCCTTATATAATATATTGAAAATATTAATCTCTGGTAAATTGTCAGGATTCAAAATAACTATATCAAAAACTATTGCCTATATGGCAGCAGTAACCAATTAAAAGACTTATATAGAAATGTAATTTTTCAAGCACCAGGATTAGATTTATAAAAAATTATTATCAACAAGCCTAATAATTCAGTGAAGAATAAAAATAATTGCTAAGAAAATTTTTGAGAAAAGTAATGAGAGGGCTTAATATTGAACCGTATTGTACAGTGCTCAAATAAAGGCATGTTAATCTGCATATTTAAACAAATATATAAACATAAAAAGGCAACCTGAGAATATTTGCAACAGTACAGTAAAGTCAGTATATTTTTATATGTTTTAAATCAATATTTAAAAAGCACTAAGATTCCATATGTAATTGGACAGTATCCTGATTACACTACTAAACATAAAAGCACATTAATTTCAGCCAAAGAATTGTTCGCTGAAACCACTGAATAACCATTTTCTCTCATCAAATGGCAACAACTTTTTTTTTTAACTTCTGATTAGGCTGATAGCAGTATATTGTTATAATACCTGATATATTGTTGATAAATATAAATTGAACTTTTTGGCAAAGCAATCTATATATGAAACTCTTCAGAATACTTATACTCTTTAAATGAGGATTACAATTCTAGAAATTTATGCTGGAAAGTAATCAGTAATATGGGTAAATACCCATGTACAAAATATATTTATATCAGCTGTGTTTTAGATTTTTTTTTAATCTGAGTAGATTTTGCCCACTTGGGGAAATTATAGAAAAATAGTAAATATCTAGTACTAGAAGAATGAATAATGATTCATTCATTGGATGAATGAATATTATAAACAGTGAAAAAACATGTAATATTAAATGGAAAATACAACATACAGAATTATAATCTCATTTGCATACTCACATCAAAAGGCTAGAAAGGAATCTTAAATGTTAACAGTAGTTATCTCTGAGTATATTAATAGGTGACTTATTTCATCCTTTATATCTTTAAATATTGTCTAGTTTTTAACAGTAAATATGTGCTCTTTTACAATATGACTTAAAATTTTAACTGATAATAAAAGCAATTCTTAGCCATTATTTCTTTCCATTTCCTTGAAGCATTTCTTTGAAGGTGTTGAAGCTCGAGTCGCACAGGGTATAAGAGAGGAAGAAGTCAGTTATCAACTTGCATTTAACAAACAAGAACTTCGTAAAGTTATTAAAGAGTATCCTGGAAAGGAAGTGAAAAAGGGTTTAGATAACCTCTACAAGAAAGTTGATAAACATTTATGCGAAGAGGAGAACTTACTTCAGGTATGCTTACTTCTTTTAACTGTTACTCTAAAAATACTATATATTTTATAATTTTAGTTAGGAAAAGCTCAGAGGGAAAGTTCGTAAAGTGCAGACCAGATTAATGAATTATGAAAGGAAAAATATTTTTTATAAGTTTATATGGCTTTTCCTGTTCTGTTTCTATTGTTTTGAGGCATTTTTTTGTTTGAACGTGGACTTCTTGGTTATTGTTGAATTTCTTTTATTTTAAATTTAAGGGGGAATAAAGACATGGAATATAATATAGTGTCATGCTGTGAATCTGAGACTAGGGGTTAGAGTCAAAAATGGGTTCGTCTTCTGATTAAGCTACATGACTGGGAAAGTTATTTAACCTCTATGACCCTCAATTTTATTGTTTGGAAAGTAAAATACCTTTTTTGTATAATGGACACTACTGTTACTGTCATTGCCATTTTATAGATGAGAAAATCAAAGCTTATAGAGATGGAATACTGTGACCAAGATCCCATAGTTAATGGGTGATAGAGCCAGATTTAACCCCCAAATTGAGCCATTATTTTTTATAATCCATACTGGACAGCCTAGAAATCAGTGAGAATAATTCTTATTTCATCATGAAAGTATATTGCATTGGTGTTAGCTTCTGAACGTTAGATAATAACTTAACCAATGATGTAGGAGGAGTGGCATTCTAGGTGGAAGAAATGCCATGTGCTGAAAGTTGTTGAAAAGCAAAAACTGTAATACTTTTGAGTAAATAATTGTATGTTGACAGGAATTTAGGATTTATGAGATTCAGGACTTAAAAAAAAAATCCTGAAGAGTATATTTCCTCAACTGTCAGAGGGATGATGATCATATAGTATCCCCCCAACAGATGGCAATGATACTTAGGATAATACATACAAAAAGCACTTTCTAATGTGTTGCTATAGTATGTCAATAAATGTAACCAATTAATATTAGCTGATAAGTCCTGTGTTTATCAGAATCTGCCTTGGTAGTTGTCTAAATGCTAGTTTCCACCACTAGATTATAGGTTCCTTGGATCCCAAATAAGTGAATTGATTCATCCTGATGTTCTTCATGGCTCCAAGTAATGCTTTACATCATGAATTTTTAATAAAGAAAAGGTTAAATCTTGATCTGAAATAAAATTTGAGCATTTACTCTGTGGTACTGATCTTAGTAAGTTCCACACATAAGTATGCATATCCACACGTGAGTTAGATGTTGGAATAGATATAGTAACAGCTAAAATGTAACAAATGTTTACTGTGTCAAACACTGTTCTAAGCACTTTCTTTACATTTATTCATTTAATCCTCAAAAGAAATTTATGAGGAAGGTATTATAATTACCCCAGCTCATAGGTGAGGAATGTAAGGCAGAGTAGTGATATAACATATTAGAGGTCTCAGATCTTGTAAGTAGAAGGAACCAAGATACTGGCTTCAGGATGCATGTTCTTAGCTATTAAACTGCGAAATTCCTAGGAAATGCATTGTCATTTCTATATGTTTGATTATGTGGTATTTTCATTCATAGTTTAATGACTTAGTCTCATTTTAAACTAGGTGGTGTGGCACTCCATGCAGGATGAATTTATACGCCAGTACAAGCACTTTGAAGGTTTGATAGCTCGCTGTTACCCTGGAGCGGGAGTTGCGATGGAATTCACTATCCAGGACATTCTAGATTATTGCTCCAGCATTGCGCAGTCCCACTAAACCTTGTGGAAGAAAAGGCAAATGACAAAAGCATGAGAGTGTACCAAACATGATTAAAAAACACCCAGCAACTATTTTGAGAACCCAGACTTGAAATTATATGTAACATTAAATTTCAGATAAATGGGTAGTACCATGCTACAAATATTCAAAAGCAAGTGCCAACCTATGTGGCCGTTTCATTTGCCCAATAGGTTGTGTACTGACTTAAAGCATTTATTCATCATAAAATGCCTTTAGCATTTTTCTGTGACTGAATAGGAAATTTTGGTTTATTGCCTAGCTTCTTGTGCTTGAGAGTGCTGACCCCTCGTATATGCATTGAAAGTGCTTCAGTTTTCACTGTTCAGTATGAGTTACAAACCATGTAATTATTAAAATACTATACAGAATGTTTTCCTTCTATCTAGCTAATGTGTATATGGATAATGGATCCTGTGATCATCAGTTGTAAACTTTGATTTTAAGTATTATGTGATTCCATGTAGCAATGAATCTGAAATAAAGAAGTTTTCAAAAAACTGAAACTTTCATTCTTAGATCTGTTATATGCTATCTTTTATATAAAAGCAAGTTCTTAATAAAATCAATATGTAAAAATGAGTTATGTGTTATAAAACATTTAAGAGGATAATAAGAATAAAAATAAACCTTTTATAATGGCATCAAAAATATTTAATTTTTAGAACTAAATCTGACAAATGTGCTATGAATGGTTACCCCCATCCAAAAATTCATATGTGAAAGCCCTAATTGACCCCCAAGACTATATTAGAGGTAGGATCTTTAAGGGGGTGATTAAAGTTAAATGAGATCATAAAGACAGCTCCCTGTCCATTAGATCTGATGCCCTTAGATGCAACTTCAGCTCTTTGCCGTGAGAATACAGCAAGAAAGCGTCATCTGCAAGCCAGGAAGAGAATTCTCACCACAACCCAACTATGCTGATACCCTGATCTCAGACTTCCAGCCTCCAAAATTATGAGAGAGTTAATTTCAGTTGTTTAACCAATCTGTGGTATTTTGTTACGGCAGCCTGAGCTGACTGATGCAAGATGTATAATACCTTTAGAGGAGAAAATTATAAAACTATTGAAAGACACTAAAGAAGGCCTCAGTAGCTCCTATTTTCAAATAAGAAAACATTACATCATAGAAATGGCTTTTATTCCCAAACTTAAAGACTTAGTGCACACTCCTGATTTCTAGTCTGACGCATAAGAAGCTTGGAAATTTCTATTCTCACCACTAAAAAGTTGGAACAAAATGAAAAATCAGCTCTTCTAGATCTTTAAGCAAAGTGAGGTCACAGGCAAACCACTGCCATAATTGGAGAGACTAACAATATGAAGAATCAGAACTTAAAAGAGCTGAAACCCATAAGCTAAAATCTTCACGGGAACCAGTACTGAAGCAGGGAAAACTGAACTATAATTCACGTTGCTGGAGGCTGAATGGGTAAGTCTGAGAAAGATTCCAGGGGCACTCAGTCATTGTGGTTGAAATATGAGCTTTATCTCCTGTAGCTCTGCCAGGTTTTCACAGTGAATAGCAGGAAAAAAAAAAATCCCCTTGTGCTTCTGGTGGGGCAGGGCTAGAGAGTGGGGAACCATTTTTAAATAATGCCTCAGTACTCTTAACAAGATCTGACTGCCGGAGAAATTATTGAATCAGAGCTTAGCTGATCTGGGAGAAGGGAAAAACCAACTCCTGCTGACTCTAGCCTTTTACATGAAGGAAGGGAAACACTCAACTCTTAACTATACTTTCTGTACTATACTAAAGAGACTGGTCTTGAAAAGCTCAGGTGAAGTTTATAGTTCATAGGTTACAGGCTAAGAGATTGATGACACCTAATCAAAGAATTCTTACAATCCATCTTAACCTCCACTTTACTAAAGGACTATTTGTAATACATCACATCTGGCTATTAAGAAAACTACAAGATGTACTAAAAGGTGAAAAGACATAGTTTGATGACTCAGCATCAAAATAAGACAGATACAGCAAAAATGTTAGAACTATCAGACCAGGAATTTAAAACAACTGGTTAATGTGCTAAGGGCTCTGATGGATAAAGTAAACAGGAACAAGAAACAGATAAGCAGTTTAAGCAGAACTGAAGATTCTGAAAAGACAACTAAAAAAAGTGGCAGACAAACACTGTAACAGGTAGCATTACTTTGACGGGTTTAGTAGTAGATGGCATGACTGAGGAAAAAATCTCTGAGATTAAGGGTATCGCAATAGAAACTTCCAAAACTGAAGAACTAAGAGCAAATACAAATGCAGAACAAAAGAAAACAATATCCCAACGCTGTGGGACAAAGAAGTGGAACAGGCATGTAATAAGAATCTCTCAGGAAAAGAAAAAGGAGTAGGAGAAATATTTGAAAACAATGACTGAAAACAACCCTGAGTTAATGATTGACACCAAATCACAGATTCAGGACTCTCAACACAAGCAGAATGAGTGTCAGAAAAATGACATCCATGCATATAATTTTCAAGTTTCAGGGGAAAAAATACAGAAACAAAAATAAAAACTAGGCTTGAAAAAAACGAGGGGAAAAATAACTTAGAAGAACAAAGAATAGATCCCTCTTCTAAGAAATCATTGAAGCAAGAACAAAGTGGAATGAAATCTTTGAAGCATTAAGAAAAAGGAACCCAAAAATCTAATTCTATACCCTGCAAAATTATCCTTCAAAAATGAGAAATACTTTCTCAGATTAACAAAAATTGAGGAAATGTGTTACCAGTGAAACTGCCCTACAAGAAATGTCAAAGAATTCCTTTAGAAAGAAAATTACATAGGTTGGAAATTCAGATTTACATCTAAAGAAAGCATTGGAGAAAGAATAAGTGAAAGTAAAAATAAACATTTAAAAAAATTTTTTTAAAGGAAAGGTGCAGACAGGAATGAAGGTGAATAGGTAGGCAGGCAGGAGGAGAGAGGAGGGAGAAGAACTTATATTTCATCTAGTTATTTACACTGGTTATTTCGCCAGGCCCAGGACTCAAACCCTGGGATATGTGGTCTGCATCCTTTGGAGGAGACTGACTTAACCCCTACTCTACCAGGGCACAACTATTTTTCTTATTTTTAATTTGTCTAATAGAAACAAGTGTTCAAATAGCAATTATATATACCTACATAACTGTATATATAATTATGTATGCATATATAGTTAATATGCTTGTGTATAAATAAAACTAAAGATAGAAATCATACAAGGGATGAAAGAGAGGAATTAGGATTGTTTTGTTATTTTAAGTTACTTTGTCCATGAAGTAGGATTTTTGAGAAAAGACTTGGATTGGTTGTAAATGTATATTGCAAATTAGAGGGCAACCACTAAAGAAATTAATTTTAAAGAAATATGATAAGAAGAGGAAATTGAATCATATAAAATATTCAGTTAAAACCACAAAAGACAGGAAAAGAATGAAAGACAATTGTAGCAAAGAACAAAAACGAGCAGAAAACAGCAAATATGGTAGCTACTAATTCAAGTATATAAAAAATCACTGTAAATGTCAATGGTCTAAACATACCAACTGAAATATATTGTGAGTGGATCAAAAAGCGAGACCCAATTACATGTTATCTACAAGAAACCCACTTTAAATATAAAGACCTGTGTAAGTTAGAAGTAAATAGATGGGGAACGATACATTATGCTAACATAATCAAAAGAAAGGAGTAGATACTAATCTTAATCAGAGCAGAGTATGGAAAATTGTCAAGGATAAAGGAAGGTATTACATGATTAAAAATGTCAATTCTCCAGCAAGACAAAGAAAAAATCCTTAATGTGTATAGACCTAACAACAGCATTGAAATATGTGAGTCAAAAACTGAAAGAACGAGGAGAAATAGATGAATCTACTATGATAGATGGAGACTTCATATCTTTATAAGAAATGAACAGATCCAACAGGCAGAGAAAATCAGTAAGGACATGAACTTAGCACCATCAATCTGCCGGATATGATGGATGTCTACAGACTGTTTCATCTAACAATAGCAGAATATACATGTCTTACACATGGCAATACATTGGGAACATTCATCTATATAAACCACATTCTGGACCATAAAACACTCCTTAATAAATTTAAAAGAATAGAAATTATATTATACCTGCTCCCAGGACAATGGAATTAAACTAGAAATCAATAATAGAAATAAAGTAGAAAATTCTCAAAATACTTGGAGATTAAAGATTCATTGTAATTACAAAATTACAACTGTTTAGGTTTGGCTTGTTTTCTGTGGGACCTGATACACTGTTTCTAAAATCTATGTGGAGAAATAAAAGGCCACTAGTCCAGGCACTCCTGAAGAATGAGATAGGAGTTTACCTATCAAGAATTATAAGTAAAGCTGGATTTTATTAGTGCAAAGAGAAGTAAATAGATTAGTGAAACAAAATAGAGCACTTAGAAACAGACCCACATCAATAAAATACTTCATTACAGATACGACATGACAAATCGGTTGGGAAAAGACAGATTTATAATAGTTCTAAGACAGATTGCCCATCAGAGAGAAAGTAAAAATTGAGCCCTTACCTCGCACCATGTAAAAGGAATTCAGCATGAATTCCTAAATGTGAAAAGTATAAAATTTTTTAAAAGAGAGTATAAGAGAATTTTTTTTGCCTTATGCTAGGGAAGGGTTTTATTAAATAAGATCCAAATTGCAAATCATAAAGGCAAAAAAATCAATAGATTTGACTACATAAAGTCTAGGACATTGTGTTCATCTTCCCCCTTTCTCCAGCCTTGGGTCTCAAACCCAGGTCCTTGGGCTTTAAAAGGGCTCCACCTGAACCGCTGAGCCACAGGGCTGTACTATGTTCAACTTTTGATGACTGTGAAACAACAAACCACAAAATGAGTCATGCCTGGTGGCTCAGGTGTTAAATCAATGGCTGGGGTCCAGTCCACATAAAACCCAAGGAACCAGGTCACCCTGGGTCAGGGGAGAAGAACCAAAATGGGCAACTAATTAATTAAAAAACGCTACTCCCTCCTCTCTCTTCCTTCCTACTTGCCTTCACTCCTGCCTGCTTCCTTCCTCAAAAAAATTGTTTAAAAAAACACAAAATGAAAGATAACTGCAACATATATAACAGCCAGTATCCAAACTTATAAAGAACTGAAAATCATTACTAAAAAAAAAAAAAGACAAGCCAGTAGACAAAAATGAACAAAAAATCTTGCACTTCACTGGAGGACACAATGGCTAATAAGCATATGAGTGTTCACCTTAACTTGTCACCTTGCAAATGTGAATTAAATTTAAAAGGATGTAAGCCCATCAGAGGACAAAGGTTTCTGGGTGGCTCAAGTGTTAAGCGTTTGCTTAGGCGCAGTCCACATATAACCTGAAGGACACAGGTTCACTCCCTGAAGCCACGGAGAACAACTAAAATGAATAAGTAACTAATATGCTTCTTCTTCCCCCCTCTCTCTTCCTGCCTGCCTGCTGCCTGCCAGCCTGGGGTTTTTTTTTTTTGTTTTTAGAGGAAAGGTGCAGGTAGGAATAAAAGCAAGTAGGAAGGCAAACAGGAAAACAGTGGAGGAAGGGGCATTTTATTTTATTTCCATTTTAGTTGCTCACACTAGTTATTTCCTCTGCACCCAGGACTCAAGCCCATGGGCATGAGACCTAGGTCCTTCAGAGGCAACTGACCTAACTGCTGCTCCATCAGGGCGCCCTGCCTTCCTTTAGAAAGTAAAAAACAGTTGGTAGAATTACTTGAACAATATGACATGATCTAATAAAGTTAAAGATGAGTGTAATAATGACTCAGCAAATCCATTCCTAAGTATTTGCTTCAAAACAATAGCTTGCAGTCCTAACTACACATTAGAATCACATGGTGTGCTTGTGAAACAGAGGCCTGGGCCTCGCCTACAGACATTAAATTTCACTGGGGTCAGGGTGGGTTCTAGACATCTACAGTTTTTTAAATTTCCCCAGTAGCACTGGTATTCAATCAGTACTGCGAATCACTGCCATAAAGAGACCCATGTACTTATCGTGCCTTAGCACAAAGCATTAGCAAAGACTGTGACTGTACTGTTTGTAATATCAAAAACTGTAAACAACACAACTGTTTATCAGTAACAAAATGGATAAAGATACAGTCATTCAATGGAATACCATCATGATAGTAAAACGGAGTGAATTCTGGTTACACACATCCAAGTAGACAAATGCCACTGAAATGTCAGACAGAAAAATTTAACCACAAAATACAAAAAACATGATTCTATTTATAAAAATGTTCAAAAGCCTGATACACCCTGATGGAGCAGCAATTGGGTCAGATGCCTCCCAAAGAATAAGACATATACCCCTGGGTTCCAGTCACGTGTCCACAGGTCATGGGGGAAACAGCCTGTGTGAACAGCTAAATAAAATTTTTAAATATGCTTCCTCCTCCTGTCTCTTCCTGCCTGCCTGCTGACTCACCGTCTCACCTGCCTGCAGTTTTCCTTTAAAAAATGGAAAGTTCAAAAACCTGCAAAATTAAACACTATGTTTAGAGTTATAAATGTAGGAAAACTGAAGAGAATGATCACAAAATTCTGGGGAGTGATTGGGGGCAGGAAGGGAAGGGTATGGTATCTGACAGAGACAGAAAAGGTTTAAAAATAATGTTGTTTTTTTTTTAACTTAAACTGGGTGACGGGTATAGGGATTTTTGATGTTAAATGATACTTTATACCTTTTTTAAAATTTAATATTTCTTAAGGTAACTTTGATTTACAAAATACTAGAAGCCCATATGTGCGTGTTCCCCACTCATCACATACATGACAACACACCAGTCCAACACCAAATTACCAGAAGTCCTCCACCGCTGTCCACTGGACCCCACGCCCGCCCCTTTCCTCCACTGGTAACCTCAATCCTATTGGCAGTGTCCAAGCGTTAGTTTTTGTTCAGCCTGTTCCTTCACTTTGTTTCTTTATATTCCAATATGTGTGAGATCATCCAGTATTTGTCTTTCTTCCGACTTATTTCACTTAGCATCATCCTCTCTGTTTGCATCCATGGTATCCAAAATAACAAAATTTCATTTTAAGACTGTGTAGTATTCCATTAACATGTCATTTAAGTCCTGTTTTACGTGAGTTCAACTTTCAACAATCTAAAACCAATTATATGTGAGTGTGTACTTTATTAATGTAGAAGAAAACCTCAATATTTGTAGATGATGATCGGACACCAAAGTAGATCCAGTGACTTGATCAAGATCTGAGTCAAGTATTAACAGAGCTGATATTCCACACAACTCTAAACTCCCTCTCAGAGTGCTGACCTTTCTGACAGCAGGAATAACGCAGAAATAAATTCACATCATGCCTCCAAACACTGCCTAATGTCTCTTAAAGACCAAGTTTCATTTCATCTGAGGTAGTATGGCTCTTGTTTAAAGTAAAGGCAGTGATTTATTCCCCAACTACAGTGTTTTAAATCTTAAAGTTCTGTACTATTTTTTGCTCAAAGAAACAGGAACATAAGCCTTTTAAATAAATCTATTGAAAATGATAACTAGACAATGTTTGTAGATTAAAGTACTGAGAAAGTGAAAATGGCTTTACCTGCATGGTGAAATATGTAGTATCTGAATAGTGTTAGAGAAGTAAGATTATGAATTCACATAACTATCTACTTTGAGACCCTCTACCTCTGTGCTTATCAAACTTATGTATGAAATAACTAGAGAACTTATTGAAATGCAGATTCTGATTCAGCAGGTTTTGTGTGGTCCAAGATTCTGTGTTTCTAACAAGATCCCAAGTATTATCAAGGCTGCTAGTCGAGAGCTCCTGGTTACACTTGCAAAGCTTTACAATGCAGAGTTTGATTACTCATACCCTGAACAAATCAGGATAATGTGTTTTTCATCTTTAAGAAATAGCTAACATTTATGCTTGTGGTTTATTAAAAAGAGTTCTGGAGTTGTTATATTTGGTGGCTCACTTATCTAGATTTCTGAGTGAGTATAATACTAAGTGCATTTAAGAGTAATTCATATTTTCAAAAGAGAAGGGGTGTAGGGTCAAAGGGCAGAGGGCTAAGGTCTACCCTTGCCGTTCAGGTTGATTACTGAGATGGCTGGGGTATGGACCATGTAAAGCCCAAGGACCTGGGTTCTCAAGTAGGGTGAGAGAGAAGACTGAATAACTAACTAAATAAAAATGCTTCTTCTTCCTCTCCCTTTCTTCCTTACTCTCTTAAAAAAAAAAAAAAAAAAAAAAAAAAAGCAGTAGGATAGCTAGAAAGGGGAAGAGAGGAATATATAGAGGAAAGAAAGCAATTACTAAGAGCAGTGGAGACTATATAAAGTCAGACAAAGCAGCATCAACCTATGAGCAAATTGCTTGCCCAATAATCTTGAGAAAGCAGCTTCTCTGAGACCAGCATCTCAGTTGATTTCACTTGCCTAAGCATGATGGTGACTATTCCTAGAAACTAAGTAGTTTGCCTAGTTAGCTAGGGGAAAGGATAATGGAGAATAAATTAATAAATGGAAGGAATGTACTATACTCTGAATTTTGTACTTGTCTTCAACTAATATTAAACAGGTCTTTCCTGATCTCCTTTACTTTAAATTACATTGTTGCACTGTAATTCTCTCATAATATCCCGTTTTTCTCTATGGCACTGGCCATATTACTCCTTCAGTGTCTTGTTTCCTCACTTAGACATAAAGTTTTGTGATCAATTGTGTTACCAATATCTGTCCAGCATGTGTAAGTACTTAATAAATACTGAGTGTGAAAAGTGAGCGGGTAAAATTTGATTTGTTGATTCATGAAAGAAGGAAACTGTCATTCATGTGTCTTTACAATTCCCTTCAGTGTCTAGGCAGCAGCCGCATTCTTCAACATAAATTCCATTAGGGCAGAGGCTCTGGCTGCTCTTTCCACTAGAGTCTAACAGGCTGGCTCGCTTTAAGTGCTCAGTAACTAGATGCTGAAGACTAATACTCATTTTAGGTGCCGGGTGAAGGAACTGTTCTAAGGAGATTGACCCACAAGTTAAAAAACTGTAGTTTGCTCTGAGTTTTTACCTTATTTACTTTATTTTATTCTTTGAGGAACAGTGTAACCTTTATTGAGCTTACCTACCAGAGTGAAAATAATGTCTGTACAAAACCAAATGGTTGTTACTCTAACTTCTGCATCACAATTAAAATCCAAACCATTTTTTTAAAAAGAGGCAACTCAATCAAACCCCACTACTTTGAAGTCAATAACTTAGGAAGCCACAGTAATACTTAAACATGGTTACAATTTGAATGCAACAATCTGGCTGATTGGAAAACGAATTAGATTTCCAACTTGCTCAAACAGAGCCTGACAAAAAGGCAAAATTGTGATTTTCACAGAGACACAGTCCACTGGGCTCACCACACTGGCCAGCTGATGGAGTATCCAGAGTCCTGAGATGAGAAGGACTCTCAGAATCCTTTGTACCATCTTCTGTTGCCCTTTCTTCCCAGGGATTTGCACAATGACTCCACTGCAGCAATGAGAGCCCTGATGAAAGAATTCCATTCTTCATCCCCACAAATAATAAGCTGCAGGTAAGGAGGGGTAAGACCCTTTACTTCCAAATCCTTGGCTGCATTAGTGCCAACTCATGTACCTCCGCAGTGAGCACCCCAGGATGGTCACACTGTACATGGCGGTGGCACCCCTGTCCCCGTGGCTGGTCCTGAACTGGAGGGTGGATGGGCCCAGCAGACTGCAAACCCGCATTCTGTGAACCAGAAACCGCCTTTGTCTTTGTGGTGGTCATTCCAAGATCCTTCCCAGCTATGCCAACAGCCATTTCCAACTCCACTGCAGCACCGACAAGCACTGCAGAGAAAGGGCTCGTGGACCGGCAGGTGAGACAGGGAGGGGTAGGTATGGTGGGCTTTACCTCCTTGTCCGCAATACCGTCCAGCTATGAGGGGTCCCCACCCTCACTTCAAGTCTCAATCACCTGACTCTAATTAAGCTACATACCTTAAATATTTAGCATTCAAGCCCCAAGGAATTTCTGCACAACCCAGTAAGCTGAAGATTTATGACCAAAGCTATGCAAACCCTCTGGATAGAAAAACAAAAGAGAAGGGACATTGTGCAACACATGCATTTTGAGCCCTCTAGGTATTTTCTGGACACACCAAGAAGTGGCTCTGTTCCCCTCCTCTGAAACTGCTGACCTAATCTACCTGTAAAAACCCTGGAGCCCAGATGCATAGAGTTCACAAAACAAGGTCCTCTCCCCATGCTGATGCCCTTACGCATATAAGCTATCCCTTTCTTTCTCTTCTATATATGCTCCTGCAATAAAACTTTGTCTGAGGAATGTTTTGAACTCTGTAATTTCTATTTGCTCAGGGTTCCAAGAAGCCTGAAAAGATGACCAGACCTTGGGGTCAGTAACGCAGGGACCAGCGCTCCACATCCTCTGCACCGCAATTCCAACTGCCCAGTTTTTACTCTAAACTCGTAGAAGGTCTTGCAGAGCTAGTAGTGGAAATTCAACAAATGCTTGATGAATTGAATTAAATTCATGGAAGGAACTAAATGACCGATGTCTTCTGTAGAATTCAGATATGCTTCCTTTGGGAGAGGGCTGTCCAGAAGTAGGGACTTCTCAGTTCTCTAAGATTCTCTGGTAGAAACTCTGGGCTGCCTTGTGTCACCTGTGCTCAAGGCAAATGGCGTAATAATAACATAACCCAGTTTGCTTAAGTACAGGACCACCATAATAATAAATCTGTTTTACTACAAACCTGCAGAGAGGACCAGAGAAGACTTCTCTGACCAGGTTAAAACTAGGATGCAGACAAAATGGAAGCAAAGAAGGACAAGGATCAAGCAAAATCTTCATGAGGATACTAAGGGACACATCCCTGGGTGGGGACTAACATTATAATGAACCACACCACAGATGTGTCTGTGCCTGACAGTGGAGTGTGCCTCCGTGAAGTGAAGCCAGCCCCCTGTGTGGGAAACATGGAAACAGCCCTCTGCTTCCCCTCTTAGGCTGCTTCTGAAAGTGCAATCTGACAAGAACTTTAAAGCAGGTGCATCTTTGTGGAGTAGCGGTTAGGTCCATCGCCTCTGAGGGAGCACAGGACACATAAACCTGGGTTCAAGTCCCGGGTTGGGGATGGAGGATGGTGGTGAGGGGAGAAACAACTAGTGTGAAATAGCTAAATAAAAATAAAATAGAAGACTTCTTCCTCCTCTCTCTTCCTGCCTGCCTGCCTACTCAACTTCATACCTGCCTGCACCTTTTCTTAAAACAAAGCAAAAGGTATATAGGATCTTTTGTTTTGCTCCAGTTGGATTGTGTTGTGATAGGAATGCTGAGATCATTAGGGCTGTGGCAGCTGTGATCATGAAGGCACACAACCGATACACGCACATGCAGAGGAAAAACAGCAATGGCCTCCTCAACCAACAATCTGTCCAAATTTCTTGTTATAGAAAATGATCCCATATCTTTACTGCCCCAGCCAGTGGTAGTCAGATATTCTAACCTGTGCTCATAAAAATTCATTCTCACATTGAGGCATAATCTGCTATATGATAAACCATAAAATGTATCACAGTGATCAAATCTCTAGGAGAGAGAAGAAGGAGGGTTAATGAGAGTTCAATGGACTGAATACATTCATTTTGACTGATGAAATCTGAAGTAATGAGTCTCTCCTTAGGGGCATAAAAATAGCAATTTTTTTCTGCCTATTTTTAGGATCCCTTGTCTTATAAATAATTTCCTGTCTTTCGGCCTTGTGTTTTTTTCTGCCTGAAAAATTATATTACTCTTCATCAGGGAATATAAATTTTATTTAAAAAATACTTACAAAAGGAACTCTTGTTTTTTCCATTTAACAATGGATCCCTGGATCCTAGTGAGTTTATCTATCATTCTCCCCACAGCCTTCAAGGATTAGGCATTTCATTATAATAACTGGACCAGGATCTGCTTCTTTCAGAAAATTGAAACTTGAACAGAGTGACACTAGGTGGAATGAAGTCACCTGGAGCAGTTAAATCAGACCAAAAGAAACCATCCATAAATTTAGTCTATAAAGATTCCCAGAGTTGTCCTATTTTCTATTTCTCCAAGGTTAGGTGGTTCTATTTTCCTTTAATTTCTATGAATCACCCAATACACTTCCCAGGGAGGGGTAGGGAGCACTTAAATTAGCTGAAGTTAGTTTATACAGCTTACAACTTAAAATCCCCAGTGGATGCAGGCTCGAAACATGCAGAGACACAAAAATAAAATAAAAATATATAATCCAATAAAAGATAGATTCCAGGAGATCCAAATTGGCAACCTGGTAGGAGCCCAAGCCCAGACTCATCTCTTCCCCACAGAACAACTAGGAAACACCTACTTTGCAGACACAAGTGCAGAGGAAAAGCAGGGCTAAAAAGTACACAAGCAGCAGCAACATTTAACACATAAAGTATAGGCAAAAAGTTCAGTTTCAGAATTACATCATGGTATCAGAATTTTGAACCTCAGGGGAGATAAAAACTCCAAGATGGAGTGGGCAGAACCTTGGGAAAAACCAGGCCTCCAGAGTTTTCCTCCAGTAGCAGAGCGCTCACCCACTGGGATCCAGGTCACTAAGTTAGGGGAGGCAGTCTTGGCACAGAGTGGAAGGAGGACCAGCACCCAAGCAAGCTGTCAGAGGGGAATCTGCACAGGTCACCACCACAGCCAGAAGGCAGGTAGGGGAACCACCTTCTCCTACCATTATTGTGCCAGAGCAGCAGGACATGCCCATCAGAAATCCTTTCCCCAGAGTTTAAGGATGCCTGAAACAACAGCTCCAGAAGAGAGTTTCCCAGAAGGGAGAAATCTTCAACAGTTTACCCAGAGCTCCACTCTGTGGGTGAAGGTGGAACTGCAACCTGATTGCTGATTGAGAGTCAACAATTCAC